>QVNZ01021525.1:0-26865 GCA_014825645.1 Pseudomyrmex dendroicus
TGGAGTGGAAGAGAGTGGCGGGCGCGCGGGGGGACGTGCAGTCGCGTCGTTGCATAATGAACAGGACGCCGGCACCCCCAGGCCCCCGTGTGCTGCCTTCACCGAAACCCCCTTGTCTCCCCGTAGGCGCCTCACTCGCGCGCGCCCTCATCCCCTCATCCTTTCGTTCGCTCCCGCGCGACCGCCACCACCCACCCCATCTCCAACCCACCCCTCAACTCCACCCCTCATCAACCTATTATTTCTCCGTATTACGTTACGTCGCGTTACGTTACGTGCCGCGTCGCTGTTCGAAAGAGACTCGGCGGAACGGCAAAAATGATGATACCTTCTCCTAGAAACAAGAGCATGGGATCACCGCGGTGATGCTCTCACCGGCGCCCACATGCCGGTTCATTCCCTCCCTTTTAGTCTCTTCTTTCCGATCGAATGATGATGGGGTTCGATCTCTTCGTATCCTATCTAAGGATTCGAGACAATTAACGAGATTGAGGGAGATTGAGTTTCTTGCAACTTTTGGCATTGCTTATATGTATAAGAATATAAAAGTAACTAAATTGTAAAATTGAGAACGTTTATTAATAATAAATTTTTTGAAAACTTTAATTAAAAATTTTTGTCAGTTTGTTTTACGCCGTTACGGCAGAAAAATTAAAGCTGTCACACACTCGAGACTTGTCGAAGTCGCGTCTTAGCTCCGCAAATCTGCTTTCCCGAATTTGTCTTTATTTTTATGTGTAACGCGCGCGCAGAGCTAATTAGCGGACGGCGTTGCACTGGCGGGCAACGATAGAAAGTTACCTGGAAAACTCGCTAAAGCGAATCTAGACAGTCTTTTTATAACGGGCTTCTCTTTGCCCCTCTTCGCCACCCTCGCTATCCGCGCCGTGTATCCTAATTTAGCACTCCCTTTTCTTCGCTCTCATTGAAACGTTGGACAGACGTCCGTGGATTAATGCAACGTTTCGTGACGTCGGCCACATAGCGGGTAATACGATAGTGAAATTTTAATACCGTTGCGCATTTTTTCCCCGGCTATGTACCTTTCTGCGTAGTAGAGGTATTATCCGTTTTTTCAAAAAATATTTTATGCGCGGCACGACTTCGCCGTAATGCGGACGCGTGTAAAACAATTACGACCAAGTTAAATAATCAGGAGACATCTTGGCACAAAGAAGAGTTCTTTACCGTCGAGATGCATGTCGCCATAATGTCGTCAAAACTTATTCTTCAATTATCACTCTCTCTCTCTCTCTCTCTTTCTGTATATATTCGTGTCCTTACAGATTTGATCATCTTTTGTTCAGGGAGGAACAAGCTTCGCTAATGAACGGACTCGGTTTCCTTGGATATTGCATGGCGGATCTCAGATAGTGTTGGCCGATTCATCTGCGACCATGAAACCGCTTCCGGTTTTCGGGCGTTGTTGGAGGTTGAATTTGGAAAGAGGACTGCACGATGAGGATGGAACGCAACTTTATACAACATGGACAGACACGTACAGGCATGACAGGGTGCTGCCCTCTGCAAGCTGAAATTAGAGGGTGCTGTCCGAAGTTCTCCGCTACACGTTTGCATTTCCTATGCACTATTTCCCACGTGTAGGTGCGTACAGTCTCGCACGAAATCCGCCCGGCCGGCCGGCCGGCCGCGCGGCCGATGCGCGCGTGTACAGAATTTATCAGCTTATCGCCGATTGATTTATTGCGCGCAAGGAGAGCAAAAAATGCGAACCCATGAATGAAACTGTTTTCGCTGCTCCCGCCGCCGCACGTTCGCGTTTGCGCGCGCGTATGTATCGCCGCGACTTTTTATTCGATGAAATTTTATGAAAGCGATTTGTTAACCGCGCGCAATTCTCGGCGAGTGCGTTTTTTTTCCGTTTGTCTGATCTACGTTTTGTTGTTATTTCGACGTAGCTTGTGATACAATTATACACAGACTGCCATGTGACGAGATCTAAATAACTGATTGAAGATTTCACGTATATAAAAATGGAGTCCAGTTAATCAAACTGTTTCTATATCGCGCTGACGTTATATACATGTTATCAATATTACACAAAGCTGCAGATGAATGGAAGATCTATTTAAAGATCTATTTATTTTAGATATTCCTCTGTTCTATATATATATTATATTATATCTCTATTAATTCTTTCTCTCTGCTCTATTTAATGAACGGAATGATTTAAATTTAAACTATTACACCGCATTCTATGTATATAACCGATTCAATTCGAAGTAATGAATAAATAATTTTGTGTTTTATATTTGTTACATTCGGAATATTTAATATTTTTCTGTTTATCACATTGTATGAGCTTCATATTCTAGAAATATGATAATTTTTCAAGTTTAATCTAGAAAATTTTTCAAAAAACACACGCAATTTGTATTGTCATTGTAAGATGTACAATATGTAACATCTTACTTGCAAGACATCGTCATCGGGGATTACTCTCGACATCGTCATCGGCGACTTTCGCGAAAGACTGTACGCTCGTATCCTCTCCAGAGGTATTAGACGCAGTGTATCGGCGGCCGTGCTCGTGCGCGAGTATTAGACACCATGCCCGCAGCTCATTTGCCAACTCCGGCAAATTTACCAAATTTAAATGCAAAATCGGCCGGTGCTTCGCCGGTTCGATGGAGGCACGAGCGAGACGACGACGGAGCGACGTGCGGGAACGACGAGGAACGAGGAAGGCGAACGAGAGGATATGAGAGACAGAAAGATAGATACGGGAACGAGAAGCGAACGAGCGAGAAAGGGGTAGCGAGGAGTGGCGAGCAGGAGGGAATGGAGAGGAAGCACCGCGCGGGCGAGACGAAGAGAAGAGCGAAAGGCTCGAGCGAGAACGGAATATAGATAGATAGAGGAACGATAGTGGTGCCGGAGCGAGAGGAGATGGGCGGAAGAGGAACGAAGATAGAAAGAGACCGTGGTAGGAAACTCAAATGGTCGCAATGGTGCGGTATAGTAGTCGCCTGGTTGTCAGGCGCAGCATGCGATTGGTTCGCCGACCGTGTGTTACCTCTCTCTCTTTCTCTCTCTCTCTCTCTTTTACTCTTCGCATGTCTATTCGTCTGTCTTTCTTTCACACGTCGTATTTACTGCCTTCAACTTCCTCGCACCCCTTGCGCAAGACATGTTGTCCACAATCCCCGAGACAGGCTGATGTCTTCGACAGTCGGGCAAGGAAAAACTTTTCGCGGCGAACTCTCCGCTGGCAATGAAGAACTGTTGGAGTACTGTCGGCGCGCGCGTAATGGCATCCACTTCCGAGAAAAAATCTCTTTTCTCCCCTTTTTTTTAATGCGAAAGTTTAAATAGTTAAGCGTTACGTCTCTTTTTTCTCGCACCGTACTAATTTGCAGTGGCGATGAAGTTGCTGCGGACTGTGCATATATTTATATCGCGTATCTCTTTATCGAAATGTGAAATAAAAGCGATAGATATTTTTTGTGTTAATTTAAACGACTACAACAGTATCAATGAATATTTCTCGCCTTCCAAATTTTTCCGCTCTAATAAATTATACATTATTAATTGGCCTTGATTTTGATAATGGGGTCAATGGCGTCGAAATGTTTTTCCGCGATGGAAGTAACAGGTTTTATTTATCAATCGATGAAAGCGTTTTCAAAATGCATATATTTCCGTCCTTTTTCAGCGATTCTTTAATTATATATTGAAATTGTATTATTTACGAAATACACGTGTATTCCATTTATTTTACTGTAACAATTACCTGGATATACATTTCGGAATGTTTCTTTTTAGCTGTTGTCGGGACAAAACTACAAAAAAAAGCCACCTGTATATCTGGCTGGTCAAACTGCATGTAGATACAAAAACACGCGTATCGCGGTCGGCGCTCGATCGAGCACGCGCACTCGACACGCGACATTTATTCGAAGAGGAGAAGAAGATACGGTAAGCAGAAGCTGCCGTTCAATTTTGCGCGAATTCTAAATCCTACGGAGAAAATAGCTCGAACTAAAATCGTCAATCAATGTCTCACGCTCTTGTCTCCGCGCTTCCCCTTCACCGGTCAGAGGGATGGCGTCATCCTCCCCCCGTGACCGTCGCCATCCCCCTCGTCCCGGTGCGATACCGTCGATCGCTCGTCGTCACGCAGGCACACACAGCCAAAGGGTTGCCAATTATTATTCGCAGTACACTTCGCACCGTTTTGTTGTTCATCGGCAGCGCCGTTTATTATTCATCGTTCATCATATTGCGGTGCCCGTTACAATGCGCAGTTACAACACGACGACGAGCAGAATACGCCGGGGCCGCGTTGTTTCGCATAGCGTTACAGCGTTACGCCGACGTTACGAATGGCACAGAGGGCGAAAGCGTGCTCGCTTGCTTGCCTGCTTGCTTGCTCGCTCGCTCGCTCGCTCGCGCTTGTATTGCAAACGCGCGTGTGCGCGTGTCGGTACACCGCGTGTACGCTCGTCAAAATACAAAGTGAACACAAGTCCGCCATGGGGACGTTTATTGTGCACTCGTACGTTGTTTTATCGGGGTTACATTACGCGATAGTTTTCAGTACACTCGTCTCCCTCTCTTTTCTCCCTTCGCGATTTTTTTAATAACCTGCATTACGATAATATCCCTTTGTGATCGGAAGCGAGGAAGGGACGGCTGGCTGACGAGTATCGTCGCGGTTTTGATATTTACCTATACGTTCGAACGTGAACGTACTGTTGACGTTAAATTCGCCGACGGTGCTTGGTTCTTCGTCGGTGGTAATTATTTTCTCATTAAACTCGCACCGATGGCTGTTGCGTATGGACATGGGGGTGGCTTAATCCGGGCGCCGCGGCGCCGGTTCTGAAGAAATCTAGGCGATCTGCATTTATTACAATCTGATTACGCGCGTGTCGCGCCGAACACGGGAGAGTTAATTATAAATCGTCGGCACTCGCGTACACTTGTGCGAACGTGGATTTCAATTAAAATAAAGAAGCGCAAATATTTGCGGAATCTGCCTTTTTTTCGCGGGCGCGCGCGCGAGATGCTTCTACACATACTAATTTTAACAAGATTCAGATTGTCGCACGACAAACGTCAACGCTCGCATTGTTTACCTTGAGCGTAAAATATTTTTGATATGTTAATTTCGCCGCGTGCGAATAAACGTAGAATTCCATATATTTTCGCCCACGCATATGAAATAATTTATATGTAATCGATCGCGAAGGGACGCTGCAGTTTTGTTTCGTCGTCTATAGAAAATTAGTAAATTGCTGTTTACGGCGGGGGAGAAAGATACGGTGCGACGAGAAAGAGCAACAAGTTTTTAAAAGAGAACGCATACTGCTCGGGGCAAATATTATTTAAAATATTGTTTATTCGCTCTCGCGAGATATATCGCTTCTATCGTTTCTGTATACACATTCGCGCACACACACACGCGCGCGCGCGCACATACATGTATATATATTCCCAATACCATTTTTTCTATCACGCGGTATTTACAATAAAATAGTCGCGTTTATAGTTGTAAAGCTCTCAATGAACTGTTATGTTTGCTGTTTCAAGGAATTTACACTTACGAGAAGGAAATTGTCCGCACGTTTTAACCTGTAATTATATGCGCCCGTAAATGCAAAGTGCGAGCGCTATAAGGACTCGTAATTCAAGGAATGCGTGTGCTCGCGAATTTAGAGCCCGGACTCGCCCCGGTAAATTCGGAGCGTGCGGAATAATGAGGACGAATGTCGCCGAGCATAACTGGAGAGAGAAAAGAGAGAGAGAGAGAGAGAGAAAGAGAAAGAGAGAAAAAAATCTTGGACGGCCCCAAAGTTTGGTATTAATAGGGGAAATCCGGAATGCGTCCGACACCGAGAGAATATATCTCCGTGCCCCCTTCGTTCTGTTCTCTCGTTTCGGCGCAGTGTAATTTTAAATTGTGAGATTTATACGCGGAAACTCACTTCTATACGTTCCTCTCTTTCTTTCTCTCTTTTCCTCTTTTGCTCTATGATCGCGCTAAGTTCATGAAATAATAAGTACTGGCAAAACTTTCGTTTTTCGAAATGTCGTTCGCAAATTTCGGAAACTACAAAGTGGTTTTCGCAATTTTGCGTGTAAAATTTTTAAGCAACTTTGTTAAATGTATTATGGCGTGATTTAGACACGCGCAACTCTTTTTTGTGAGAGTTTTGTGTACTTGTTGTGTATTATTTTTTAAAAACAAAAAAACAATGTCGCGCGACAATCATGTATATAGTTACATTATGTATATATACAGTTACAATTACCTCTGGCAGTTTATAAGATTTTAAAAGTTCATAAGATTTTCAACCGCATGTTTTTTTTTTTTTTTTTTAATCTTTCTTTGTTCTCCGAGTTTTCCAAGCAAGTTTTAAAAAATGTCTCGCGTTTCCCGAGAACAAAATAATTTACCACAAATTAACATAAATCACTCAAGTCTCGTGGTTGCTCTCAGTTGCTCGCGCGCGCGTTTCGTCCGTTCGCCCGACAGTTTTCGCCATCCCTCAACCAACGTCGGTCGCCACCCATCAGTGTGTTACGTCTCTCGCCCGATCCCAGCCAACGACCGATTACAACGTCCCGACAGAAATTTTCAATTTTCGAACTTTTCAACCATAGGCTCTCGCACTTGTCCGAATAATTTCCAATCGACTGATTCCTTCCGCAATATCTTCATCTTCCGCTTCGCGTCAACGTCGACGAGTTTACAGTTTTCTATCGCCAAACTGTAACTGTCGATGAAGAGGACCAAGTGATAATTGGTTCTTCCGAAAAAAATTGTTTTTTTCATTTATGTGTCAGATGCTTCTTTTTTACAACAATTAGGTATGCGAATTTTTTTACATTCAATGTAATGATAAAAATTATCATATATATGTAAAGATTTATCATGAAAAACTTCACTGACAGTCGCAGAAATGTTACGAGAATAAGAAAGGGATACTACAAGATTTCGAGAACTGGCGGGAGTTCTCACAATTTATTTTTCCACGCCATTTCTGGCATGGAAAGAATTCGCTACTTTTGCTACAAGAACAACCACATTGTAACGGTGAAATTTTATTTATCCAAAACGGTTGCGTACGTTTTCAGAAGCAATCTTGTTCTCAAGATCGGTTGAGGAGAAGAAAACCCCCAATGTCGAAACGAGTTTCTATTTCGTGGACCCCCATGAAAGATTCACGCGTACGCTCAGAGAGTCTTCGCAAGAATCAGCGCTCTTTTTGTATGACACAAACCGTTTATCATGAAAAACGAGTTTTCGAATTACGGACCACCGCGGACTCGTTTCGCCACAAAGCGTTGTCTAAGGGACAGTGTCACGTACGTTCTCACCCAGGGAGAGAACTCGTTTTCTCGCGAAAGCGGCAGACTCTGGACCGCGAGGGATGTTCGCTCATCTTGCGGAGAGATGCAAGTATCCCTCGCGTTGTAACGGAAACGGCCCCCCATTGGACACGTTGAGCGATCCAGTTTTTTGGAAGGAACCAGACGAACCGGTGCGGACCCCACCTGGATCTGGAGGACCCCCAGCCGTCAGTCAGGTTTTCACGCTTATGTCCTCTCGTAGAGAGGCCCCCCCTTTGATATTCAGATGTGCCGGCCGATTCACGCGATCGCGAAGATCGCGGAATCACCTTTGACGCTTTTGAGGCCTCAGTGTCGCCGCGCTCGCGTTGTCAAAGAGACGCAATACGGAGAGTTTTTCGGTGAAAGCAGGAGCGACGGCTCTATCTGACATTTTTGGTAGACAAAGAATTCTTCTGATCGCGCGAACTGATGCGCGCGAAAAAATGAATGTCACAATCTCTGTGGTGGTGTGTCATGATCTTTCCGATTTACATTTCACGAGGTGAGTGCAGACATCCGCGTTGACGCGTTATATACATTAGATAATTTTTTATTTTACATCACAGTGTGTCGAGATAAAGCAGAGTAATACGTGCGTTTCAGAATTAGAGCCTAGATGTGCAGTGCGATAATGATTGAGAAAAAGACTGATAGAAATAAAAATGTAATGTCTTCTATTTTGGCGTTAATTGAATTTAATTGTATATTTTTTTTTATTACTCCAATTAAGTTAAAAACATTCAACACATCGATGATTTGTTTGTTCACTGGTGTTGAAGTTATGTGGAAATAATTTTCTTGTATTATTGCGTTTCTTTGAGCCGAAGCTATTTTCCGATTGACGTATCCTTAAAGCAGAAAAAAATGGAAACAGCATACACGAGTAAAGCGCTTAAAAAGAAAGGGAGACCGGCGTGCTAATAAATCGGTAAATCGCGAGTTAATTCCGTTACGTCGGGGTGAGTCTGAGCGATTCGTTCGAATAAAAAAAAAAAGAAAAAAAAAAGGAGAAAGCTAGCGCGCGCAAGCCAGATGCAGGAAAAAGAAAGAAAAATGCCGAACGCTGCCGGGACGCGCAGGCGAGAGAGCGGCTTTAAAGTGATCTCGACGAGTGAGAAAAAAGAACGCGTTGCGGGATGATGGAACGGCGAAATAAAAAGAGAAAAGATCGAAGAATTCGATAACCCTCGAAGCAGCCTAAAGAGCTTAATTCGGACGTTGCATCGCGCATCTTGCGTCATGTGCTTCTTTTTCTTTTTCTTTTTTTTTTTTTTTTTTTTTTTCTTCGTCGCTCTCTCGCGTGTGTTTGCACAGCACACACACAGCGCGAAAAGATATTCTTAACACATATACAAATTGCTCAAATGAGAACATTTTCTGTGAAACGAAATTTTCCCTTTTTCACGACTTCATACAAAAACCGACTGGCGCGTCAAATTGATTTACAAATTAGCTCATCCGCGGATAAATGTCAGCGGATAAATAAATTTGCGCCCTTATCCACTTTGCGAATTGTGGTAAAACGTTGTTTTCGAAAAAACAGAGCTGCTGATCCCGCAAGTGCTGATCTGGCGATCAAACAGTATCAGCTGTCGATGCTCGGCCGGCGCATTTTGAAAATATAAAAGCAAACTCAAAGCTGACCGGCACTCGGCGCAAATTGCAACTAAACTAAACCGCGTATCCCACTCCCTCCGGCCTCACCTCTCGATTCTCTCTATCGATCCCGCAAACCTGCGTATGCCCTGCGTACTTTCTCCATCCCCGACTCTCCCGCGGGAGAGCGGTTAAAACAAATGAGCGGGCAGTGCCGGCCTTAAATTAGCGCCGGCAGGGGTGGTTTTCACTTCTACCCTTAAATTAGGACTAAGCCTCGTGCCTCCAAGTTTCACGGTTTTGATCGGATGAGTTACCGACGTTAAAAGTTAGAGCGACGGGGATTAACGTCCGCCTTGCTCGCGCGTCGAGGAGCACCGCGTGTGTTGCGGCGCGCTGCGAACACTCGCGAGGAAAAAAAAATAGATTCATCTTTACGTCACGAGTTGAATGCCGTATGTCGCGCACGACCGGCGAGGTTACACAGACGAGTAAAGTATCTCAGACAAATTCGAGTAAGAGCAAAAGTGTGTGCGGATAAATCGAGACATCAATTTTTAAATAACGACTTATTTCTGTCTGCGATTTTTTAAACATTGCGAAATAAATATAACAAATTGTGAATTTGATGTAAATAAAAATATAGAAAAATTTGCGTAAGTGCGAGCAAGGGATGTGTACCATAAGGATGAAAAATAGATTTGTTTCGCGAACGAGCGTGTCCATATCCCGAGAAATTCTGTCACGCTGCAATTCGCCGGTGCACGGCCGATTTCGCGCGGTCGCGGATCTAATTGGCTAACCTCTCTATATCCGCGGGAGTCCTCATGCCCGAAACGTGGCACGCCGTTATATATATCCGTAGAGGAAAGTTATTCCCCTCTGACATCGAGACCAATCAACGGCACGGGCACGAATGAACGGAGACAGGAAGTCGGAAAAAGAGCGAGAGAAAGTTAGGCGAACAGGAACCGGCGAGGTGGGTGGCGGCGGGCGGCGGGCGAAATCAGTCGCAGAACCGCGCGCGCGGAATGGAATCGCGTTTAATCCAATAGCGGTCCTTAATAATCGAATAAAGCTAGGCTCCGAGAAATCGCGTCTAAGCAGAGTTCGGATGGGATACTCGTCCCGGCGGAGGGAGGAGAGAGGCGGAGGATGGAGACGGCGGGTGGCTGACGAAGGTGGGTGGTCGATGCGAGAGAAGGTAGCATAGGAAATTCAGCCACTCTCTCCCCCTTTTCCAGGAGCCTCCCTTGGTGTACGTCGCGCGGCTCGGTCGCGGCCATGTTGCCAGAATTGCCACCACCTACCCCCTTTCTCCCTCTTAATATCCCACCGCCTAGTCATCTAGTCCTGCTGGGTCCGCTATGTAAATGTGAACCAACCCGACCCTCCCGCTTCGTCGACCCCCCATATATATACCTCGCCCCTCTTCTCTATCCCTTCGGCTCACCGCTACCCCCCGCGAACTGCCTCCAACTAGCAGCCCCTAAATCTAAGTCCGCCTGAGCGGTACACTCTGAGTAGAAAACGTTATGTTCGCTCCGTTGAATCATCCTCGAACGGCAAGAAAATCCTTCGATGCTTATTCTTCGTCGCGGAACAGCTTTGAAAAAAAAAAAAAGAGAGAACTATTTTACATTCGCAGTTGTACGTAGAAAGTCGCTTTAAACTACGCGAACGTAATAAAAAGAATGTTGAATCTCAAAAACAAATACTTTAAGTTCTTGAAACCTTGTCGAGATATCTTAAAACCTTTTACAATTTTCACCACTTAATAAAACCGAGGGTAATGTAAAAGTATCGTCAGCACGAAAAAAAAGATATTCTCGAAGATTTAAGTGCCGTGTCAGTTAACAGTGTGTTCGCTTTCATTTCCTAAGATTATTCGAAAGACGAGGGAAGAAGAGATATAAGAGATCCGTCTGCTCAACAAACGGTTCTTTAAATCGCGGATAATTAGTATTAAATCGTGGATTATTTAAGCAGGAAAGCTCCGCACCGTGAAGTAATGAAAGCATTACGTAACTCCGGCAGCTCCTCGTGTTTGCCTTCAGGCGGTGTCCGCTGAAATTCATCGCGAGAAACGACCTCACGTGCTCGCGCCGGATAATAGAAGAACTTCTTCCGCCGCGGCCTTTAATTAATTGCTTTAAAATCTCCCGTTTGACTTATTCCAAGATTCATCGCCGCCTCATCCCCACGGAGCGCGTGTACGTATCGTATGTGACTATCGTCGTCGCGTGTAATCACCGTTCGCTTCTCATACGGCGTTCTCTCTTGCCGTAATTTTGTCGGAAAGGGTTGAGTCATTACGCCCAAAGAACTAACAGGAATTCCCAGATTGCTGCGAGGCTCCGCTGCAATCGCTAACCCTACCGCCCCCCTCTCGCTCACCCCTTACTGGCGTGGTCCCGTTGGCTATCCTACCAGTATATACGGTCTAGGGTCTACGATGTACGGAAGGACGCCATTACCCCACGGGCAGCAAGTTCTAAGCGCGCTAAATAATGGCCGCTAGAAATTCAACGGGGGGTCGAAATGCCCGTATGGCGCTGCCACTATCACAGCGCGGCTCCGTATTTGTACGTGTGTGTGTGTGTGTATGCGCGTTTGCTGCCATAAGCGCGCGTATTATACGATCCACGTCGTTAGTGTACCTACCCTCGACGTCTACGTGGGAGTATTAATTTAGGCACGTAGGTCCTTTCCCCGGCGAGCTAAGAAAAATGCCTGCACGTTGGGGAGCTGGTCCGTTAGAATTTAATCTCAACGTCATAGGAGAAGGGACGGCGCGTGTTCATCGACGCGTGCGTGTGGAGATACGCGCCGTGTGGTGGTGTGTACATTCGCAGTGGTGGTGGATCGACGAAGGTTGGGAAGAGCGTTCCGAGAACACACACAGAGCGAGGGCGGAAAGGGGGACGTAAGAAAAATGCGCGGGGGAGTAGCAGGAAAGACCGAGGAGGTGGACGCGCACGGCGTGGAGAGGGTGAGAACGTGGTAGCGGGAGCGAACGTTCCGAAATCGCTTATATCCTGTGCAATATAACTCTCGAGCGAAGACACATATACATAGAGAAACGAGGAACGAGGATGCGACACTGGACCGGAACGATGTATATACGTATATGTACATATATGTATATGTACATAGATACATATACATGTATATCTATCTATATATATCTCGCGGGTGCAAAGTTGTAAAGTTAACGGTTGTCACGTACGCTCGTCGATTCCCTTGCCGTATTATTTTTTGGACGTCGCATCGTCAGGTGACTTTACTATCCGATGCGCGTGTCAGCGACATCAAAGCACCGATATTGTTCGAGCAGTTGTACAAATATTGCTATTTTTTAATTATACAGAAAAAAAATAATATACCATTTTTTCTCGCATTGCAATCTGTTTTCGAATTTTATTTGTTTTCTGAATAAAAAACGTCAACGTTGACCATTTTTAGAATAATCTTTGTCTAATTAAATAGTACGAGCAATCACATCCGATGTGATATTAAACTCGTGGTGATACATCGATAAAGATTTTTTTTTAAATAGTGCATTAGCGTTTGTCGTGAATAGCGTTTGCGCGGCGTACGCTTGAATGTACGCGCGGTGAAAGAAGTCGCGGCAAAAGAAAGGGGAAAAGAAAGTGCAAGAGGAGAAAATTCCATGGAGGTGAGCGCCGAGAAAGTTACGGCGAACGCGCATTGTCCGTGCGGTCTTCGGACGTTACACAAACACAATGAGACTAGGTTGAGCGTGGATTTAAGCGACTTGCGTGTTGGTTAGCCGGTTGTGAATCCGGGAGGACCGTCGGTGAGGAGAGAAAAGGGGTAGCGGCGGGTGGCGGAGATGGGTAGTAGAACGACGGGTGGCCTCAGGGAGGGAGGAGGGGGAGTGTGCGACGTCGGTCGGGGGGTTGTCCCTTGCTAAGCCAGCGTTAAGGGTAGCTAGAGTAGGTACGTAGAGCTTACGGGACGTACCGCAGAGATGAGAGAACGCAGGCAAGTGAGACGAAAGAGGATGGACCGGGGAGCAAGAGAGCGAATGCGAAAGAGAAAGAGAGAGAGAGAGAGAGAGTGACAATGTGGATTGGTGTGCGTGTTTTGCAAAGGCCGAGAAACGCGCGCGAGGGAGGAAGAGGAGTCGAGTCGAAATTGAGAGAAAGAGAGGAACAGAGAGAGACAGAGAGACAGAGAGAGAGAAAGAGGAAGAGAGACAGAGCGAGTAGGAAAGAGCGAATAGGTAGGCGCCATACGAAGAGAAGGCGGTGGTGGAGAATGTGGAGAACGAAGAGGAGAGAGCGGGTAAGCACAGAGTCCGTAGGTTGGCAGTCTTACAGATCAATAAAGCTAACCACCCTCCCCCTCCCCCTCCTTCCGAGGCCCACCTCCTTCGAACCACCCACCTGACCACCTTCCGCCGTCTCCTCGTCCACCGCCTTCTCCTCCTTCACCTCCTCCCTCGGGCTGCCTCAAGAACAAACCCCAATATGTCTGACAACAATGCCCACCCGATGGATTAGACGCTTCCGTCGAGCGCATACAAACGCATATTACACTGTACTTGCGTGTAGGTGTGTGTACGCTTGTACGTGTGTACGCGCTTACTTCCTCGTCGCCGGTCATTTTATCGCGACGGAATCACTTATATACGCGACGTCGTGGAAGCGTATACACGCACGCAAACTCTTCCTCGCTGCGAGAGATTTTTTCCCATCTCTCTCTTTTCCACTCTTTTCTTTCGTAGTTCATCGAGGGTGTCGGTGATCTATTAAATTCTCCGAACGAGATGAATATTCATGCGCGATCTCTACGGTAACGCGGCAAGCCTTTGCCTTCATCATTGTTAATTGACACTGATTCCTTGACGTCCCTTATCGTGTACCGAGCGCGCGCGATGCCGCTGGAAATTAGATTTAAAACGATCTGACCGTAACGACGTTGCGGTCATTTTTTATCCGGGTGATTGCCAGACGAGACGCGCCCTTATACGATTATACTTCGGGATTTCGATCGCCAGGTTCGATTTCAGTGACCAGGAAGCGCTCGTGGAGGTATTTATTCTACAGTAAAACACATCCGGAAAAGTAACATTCATTGCACGCAACTTTTTTTTTTTAAGTAATGTACTTAAATATTTTATAATGAGATTAAAAAAATTATAAATATTTTAAAAACCATAATTATAATTGCATTGCACGACTCTTATATGTTTTAAGAGAATTATCTAAATTTTGTTTGTTTGTTTTTAAAAAAATTGCATCGATAAAAACGTGACGGTTCAATTAAGACTTATACAAAGGGGAGAAAATGCAAAAAAACTGCTCGTGTTGAGAACTGCATCTTTTAGTGAAAAAGAGAACGCGCGCTACGTGTCCGCAGAAAAGTACATTCAAACAAGTGCACGACGCCCGACTTCCGACAAAAAAAGCCCCGACGAGTTTCCTGAGAAAACAAGCGAGTAGAACGCGCGAATGGGACGCGTGCTTCCGTAATACGTAAAACGTATTTGCATTTATCTCACGACTCTTTATTCGACGCTTCTTACCCCCAAGACAAGGCGCGCAACGTCGCGCGAGGTTTTTCAGCCGAAGGAAAGAGATTAGTTCGTTCCGCATAAAGAACCGGCGCTACCGCGCCGAGGGAGAAAAAAAGGAGGAAGGTCTTTCTGGCTGGCCAAAGGAATCCCACTTTCCCGCGCGTCGAGAGGGATGGGTAATTGCACGTACAATTTTTTTTCCTCCGACTTTCCTTCCTTCGGAATTTTTCTCGGGTTTTCGCCCAACGCGGCTCGTATCTCTCGTAACTTTGCGTATACATATACGTACGTATATGCGCGGGCCACCATCGTCTCCGAATACACGTGGAGAACCGCGCGTACACACGGAAACAATGCACATACGTGTGTGTGTATATGGACGTGTGCGGTGTGCACGATGGTGGGAGCCAAAGTTCACGGACTGAGATCACCAACGTGCACGCACACGTGCGCGACGGCAACCCCTTTCAGAATATTTTCTCGGTTCTTTCTTGCGGACCCTCACCCTAAGCAGGACAACGTGGGGGGTTTTAGCTTGAGGTCCTGGTAAGACCCCCCACCAGCGATGCTCCTTATTGATCGTCCTCCGACCCACCTCCCCAAGAGGGGCCACACACCATGGTGTGTGCTTTCTCCTTCTCCTTTATCCTCGCTTAGGTCCACCCCCGCGAACACCCTCCCGCCTTTGTAGAACCCACCTACCAAAAAGCACCCTATCTCCTCGTCTCTCTTCTGAGCACGGACCGGCAGCAGCCCCCGGTCTTCTCTCGCTTCCACCTTACTCGATAGTAACCCCCGGAACACAAAGAGCCCAGCGTGATCCCCTAGCGTCTGGGCACCACTACGGATAGTCCGGAAGCATAGTTGGACATCAGCTCCGACGACGCCAATTTACCGGCAATTTCGTTCCCGGGGAAAATTGATTGCGGTCTACAGAAATTCATAATTAGTTGGACGGGGCTGTCTGACATTCAAGCGCGGGAGCGTTCTCCAAACAGGAACTTAAGTATGATTAAACGTCGTGGCGGTCGACATTTCTCCGCGTTGTACGGGGAGGGAATACAATTGCGGAAGGAACGTGACAAAACGTCTCGCCGTACAAAATCCTTCCGTTTAGTCGTAGCCTTTTTGGTTACGAATAAAGAATCGTAATGACATAATTTTTAAAGTGTAAGAAACAATTACAGACGTAAACATACGGGAGAGTCTTGGTGGAAAAAGTTTTACGAGACGTACATAATCGTGAGAGAGAGAGAGAGAGAGAAAAAGAGAGAAACGCAATGTAATTATTTCCAATTAAAAAACTGTTTACACATTTGTACAGTTTTTCTGCGATCTTGATGAATAATTCTTCGCGGATCCTAGAACGTGTTTCAGAGGAGAAAAGAATCTGAATGAAAGTATAGTAGAAAGTGCATCGGAAAGGCGGTAAAGACGAACAGGTGCCGAGCACGTGGCCGATCGATGGCCAGGCAGCGTGGTTTGCCTCCTTTTTTTCCAAGCGCGGGGCTTTTCCCGAAGAACCGCGCGGAGCCGTTTTTCATTCATATTTCCATGGTCGTGACCCGTTCATCGAAGGCTGCAACACGGCGTTGCAGGAATCGATTTCGAATGGCGCATCACGCGCGCCCTTCCTCCGCCTCTTTTTACCGCCACGAGTGTTCCCCTAGGTCGGGGTTACATTTATGTACCGTCGCGTCGTATATTTATGTACTTTTTTCGCGCCGCCATGCCATATTTTATTAAAACGTTCCGCTGCGTGATCAAAGAGCAACTTAGAAGAATGCATTTGTGCGACTGGCAATAGCCGGTCCTTTCTCTGTGTATTAATTAGAGAGAGCTCTCTCCACAAAAAAAGTTAAATTAACAAGGGTTTACATTGCCGATTAATTTTACAATTTGTTCAGCTTTTTTTACACACGCGCACGACCATCACGCGTGTTTAATTCGAAATAGCCGGCTGCTCGAATTTCTTTCACCAACGAGAACGAGATCGCAGTGTAGGTATTCAATAGAGAGCGATATGATTCGCGATACGAAACGATATATACGAAACAGATAGTTCGAGTTTTTAATTAGACGTATTTTTATAGCAGGACGAATTACTCGACTGGAATTTTATTCCCTAGACCGAACCGGCCCGGTCGCATTCGCATTGCGTCGCATTGTTTTCCTCCTTTTCTTCCAACATTATATACAGTCCCGTTCACTCGAGGGACGATAAAAATTGCAGAACTCACTCCGCCGCGATATAACGTTAGGAATCTCATCCAATGAAATTGCTCCGAACGAAAGGAGCATTGAATAGTACATAGATATGTAAAGAAAATATATTCTAAATACTGATCATATGATAATTGCACGATTGCGCAAGTGGTACATTTCGTTCGTACACGAAAAGATATAAATGTTAACATTGTATGTTATATTTTCAAGCAAACCGTCTCCCGGAATAAAAATTGTTACAAACGCGATAACGCGATGTGTGTTGTCCATTATTTAAAAGCGCTCGATTTGTTATCGCACTGAGAACCGAATCCGAGAACGAAATAATCCATGGGCGACCACATGTTGCGCCGGGAATTTCTTTTCTCTGTAAACACGCCTTGCGCGATCGGATACTCCGAGTAATAAAATTAACCGGCGCAAATAGAAATAAACGCAATATATTTAAAATATTTTCGAAACAAACACACGCCACACCGCAAACACGAAACTTCATTTATGCGCGGCACATTATTAATTTATTATGAAGCACAAAAATATTTTCGAAGAAACGTGATCGCAACGTAGAGAACGCAAAAAAAAAAACAAACACATCCAACGCATCGCATTGTTCCCGATTTTACCGAGTTGGACCAAATGATCTACGAGGAGCAATTTAGGGATGACGGAGGCTGTGTAGCCGTGGCAGCTCCAGTCTATCGGAGATATCCGATCAGCGCAACAGCTGATGGCTCGCGTATCTATCGACCCATCGGCTGCCATCGATATTGTAATAGTTTGCTAATAGTCCGACGATTGTTCGACCATTGATGCGACCTGTAAGCGGACACTGAAGCTCGTCTCCATCAGCGACACGATGCGAGCAAGGAGGAGAGCGAAACCATGAAACAGAACGAGACACAGCGGAGGAGAGGAGAGGAAGGAAAGAGAGCGAGAGCGAGAGCGAGAGGGTGGAAGAACGATCGAATGCCCGCGGAAATTTTAACGCTCTATAACATGCGGTAAACTCGATTATCCGCGGCTACGAATTCCCACTTTTTGTTCTCCTTCCACGCCGGATACGTACGTTTTCCGTGTTGCACGCGCCCGTATATGTGGCGTAACGTGTGAACGGTGAATAATGCCTCTATTTGCCGAGTTCGACTTTGCCGCCGCGGCGCCGGAAGTGTCGTCCAATTTTGTTGTCAAACCGATTCCCTTTGGCCGCCAGTTTTCGCGCTAATTGCTCCATTACCACCGGCAATTTCGGCCAATATTTTCTTGACGAGTTCGAATAAAATAACCGTACGCGATTAGCGAGCGTGCCGCTCTATCGGCTCGTCCCGTCACACACGGACACTATCCGTAATTCGCGTTTTGGTCATACACTCGTCTCTCCCGATACGGGACGGGACGCATTAAAGTCCCATCACGCTTTAATGCAAATAAGATATGTTTCATGATGTTAATGCGCGGAAGGTGTGCTTCGACGGGTAAGAAGCGCTAATTTCATACGCATTATATGTGCATGCATTTAAATAATTTATAAACGGGTATGTGTATATATACCGCTCCGGTTTTTAATATTAAACGGCAGTTTTCCCAACAGGTATTTTATTTCCCATTTTCTAGGCAGCGTGCGTCTCTAACAGGATACACCTCATTAATATTAATAATCCGCCAATTAATGTATGTACATTAATGTGTGTATCGAGTGCATATTATTTTTTTGAACTCGCCTCGCTAATTAAACGAACCGATTACTGATAGTTTTGCGCGATTTTTATCAGTGACGTTTTCTTTCCGCTTTACGTAAGGCATCATCGCTCTTCGATCTTGGGCGGATCCCTGGTCTTTGTAAGCACGTGTAAACACTTTTTACCGACGCCATTAACGATGACCACTCGGTCATCGTAGACTACGGAGGAAGGCGGATCGTGTGTCTTCAAACATACACACACACACACACACAGTCACCTTTTCTTCTTTATTTCCCCCCCCGATTGGCCCTAATTATGTTTGCGCTTCTGAGTACAGAAGCTCGCTTCTTTTTTTTCTTCTAATTAGTCACACGGTTAATCATCACGCTAGAACACACGTCCGGTTCGGCCACGGTCATTATAAAACGTCAACTGTAGAGACGTGTGTGTGTGTATTTTATTTCAATTTTATATCGCAATAAATTTCAAACATATAATGTATAATCACATTATTATTTTTTAACCTTTAGAGAATCAACATTTTTTTCCTTAAAATCTTGCAAACATTCATCTTTATCACCTTCATCATTTTATTAAATCCCACGCGCACAGTGCGCGAAAGTGTCGATTCGATTTCACTTTACGCCGTCGTACGTACACGTTCCGGAAAAGAGGAATCTACGACATGTGTATTTTTCTACGCGCGTGTACAAGTAATTTGTAACGTGCGTGAACATTTATCGACGCGTGAACATTCGCGTATGCGGTGTTACGGTTTTTTAAGGGACGATGAGTCGATCCTACGAAAATCAAAAAATACGACGCGAGAAGAGTTGGTTGCAGAAAAGTGATGCGCTGGTGGTTGTTGCACGCAGATGCTGGTCGATGCACCGTAGGAGGTCGAAGTACCGGCGCATGTATGCGTGCGGCACGCGCGATGAAAAAGAGCGAATTCGAATCCGCGTTTGCGCCGCCGCCGCGCGGCGAAGCGACGCGCGGCGCGTCGACCAGCAGCGGTGAAGTAACAGCTGTTTTCGTGTGTCGCGACGCGACGCAGAGGAGCGAAAAAAAAGAGGGTAGAAAGAGAGAAAGGGAACGAGGATGAGGAGAGGAGAAAAGCAACAATCGAAACCGTGTCGGGCAACGGCCGTGGCCCGCGCGCGTAGTAGTCCACAATAAAAATCGACGTTGTTTCAATGTCACGAATATTTTCCGCTGTTCCTTTTCACTTAGTTTTATCCGGCACGCGCGTGTGTCTTAATGGGCGACGCGGACGAGACGCGACGAATCCGCGACGATGAAAACGTATCGTCCCGCGAAGAGCACTAATTAGAGAGAATTATGACAATTAAGGTGTCTCACGAGAACAAAAGTAGACATGCTCGTCTTTGTAATGTAAAACGCCTGGGTATTCTTGATTAACTCTCTTTTGCCGTATTATTTAATACGGCAAAATTTAATACTTGCTTATTGTTGGAAGCATATTATTGCGAAATAAATCTGCTCGATTTTTATTTGATCTTGTTGCGATAACGACGCGATACATTCAATTGTTCTGAATCACAATCTAATCGTGCCCACAAGTTATCTGCAATCAGTCGTGTCACATGCAATTATAATTTTTATCTAATCAAATAAAATAATTTTTCTCAAATATTTTCTAAAATTCATGTTATACTGTGATCCAAAGACAATGATACATTTCTTGATGCAAACTTTTATTAATTTTTAATAAAAATTTTAGTATCACGTATAGCTACAAATATAATATAATATGTACACGCTCATTTTTATAGTTTTTATCATAGCTCTATATAGATAATGAATATGCGGAAAAGTTTCATTGTTTGCTCGCGGAATATTATTCACGATATTTAGAGAGGGCTACAAATTTCTTTCGCCATCAAACTGAGCATAAAGTTAATCTCGCGAATGCATGTGCGAAACTGTGGTAATAGTCGGAATGTAGTGCGCGCTATCGAGACTACATACAAACAACGCAAACTCATCGGAGGGATGGGAAGAGGGTGGTGCACGTCCCGTACTAGCGGGCACGTAAAAGTCGCGGAAAGTCGTTCCCTATATTTCACGCGCATTTTCCGAAAAGTACACTTTGCTGATCACGTAGACGCGATTGGGCAACTCTAGTTTCGCGCTCACGGTCGCCCTCGGGGGCTAGATCAGCCAGTTCCGTGGTGAGTCTTGCGGGGGGAACGGAGGAGGGGGAGGGCAAAAGGGGGCGAGTGAGAATAGGTAAAAGGGGAAAGGAAGGCGAATACAAGGATCGCGCGGGCGAGTAGAGAAAGAGGCTCCGGAGGGTGAGATGGGTTAGGTAGTTGAGCGCGGTGAGGAGGGTCGGTAGTTCCTGGGGCAAGGAGGCGAGGGTCAGTGGGACGACAGGGGGTGCGTTAAGCCACACCCGCAAAAACAGCCCCCTGCAGCTCCGGCAGCGACCGAGCGCATCGACCGACCAGTTTCCCCACCATCAGCACCGCACACAACGCAAGCGACAAGTTCGACTCGGTTTGCAAAAGCTTCTCGAGGATAGCAGCTAGTTCACCGCGCGGCTACCCGTCGCTCGCTCTAGCTCGCCGATCCTCTTTCACGGCACTACGTGCGCTGTACATAGTTACCTGCGATGATGCCGCGTTCTCTGTTTCCCTTTCTCTCTCTCTCTCTCTCTCTCTCTCTCTGTCTTTCTCTCTTTCCCCGTCCTCATCACTTACTACAGTTTACCAATAGAACACCCGTTTGCACCTGTATCCTATGTAAACGCGCACACCTATCTAAAAGACGCTCCCTGTATCTACAAGGAGCGATCTCATAGAGTTTCTAGAGCTGGAAATGAAGGTACTCGGCTCAGTTTGCTTCATTTACTTTCAGAAAGTGCCGCATCTAGGATTCTTAGTTTTTTGTCCCGTCTTTATATTAATCGATAAAAAAATGTTGATTAGCGCGATAAACGAGAGTTAAAAATAAGGAATAATTTTTAGATAATAATTACTTCCCCACACATTTCTTGCAAGATATCTCTATTCGATTGTTTGACTCTATCCACATTGAGAGAGAGAGAGAGAGAGGAATTAGAATAAAGGTGAAAGGTCTAGCTGACTTCGCAAATATTTGCGCATGATGCTTGATAACCATGTATTCTTGATTAAAGTCTGACGTTTGTATAAGATAAAATTGAAGTTTAATAATTATGATTCTCTCTCACACACATACGCACATATCCGTGTCCATACATCGCGTTTATTCTTTTTATAAAAACACTTGCAACCAAATACAATTCCCATATGGAAAATAAAAGACTTAACTTTTAAACACAGCTTTTTTTTTTTTACCGAGTAGAAACAAAAACGCTGAAGTCACCGTGCTGTGTTGTACAGAGCACTAAAATTAATTCTTAAAGTATTCCGCCGCTATTCGCTCAAGAATTCTAATATCCTATTGCGTTGCGAAGGGTTGATATCCCCACCCTGTGCTATTTTGTTCTGTCTCTCCCTCCTTCTCATTTTCTCTTATCTGTCGATCTCCCCACTCTCAAAGTTCCTTCTTCGAACCCCTCAGATGCCACCTCCAACATCACCATCGCCACTAACATCGCACGACCATTTCCACCTCCCGCGGTCCCTTACGACTTCACCCTCCTTCGGCGATATCGTGCGCATCCTTTCGCGCAGACGATGAAGAAAAGTGCGAAAAACTCGGCTTTTTGCGCGCGAAAACTTTTCGAACTACTCCACAACCACCCACTCAGGACGGCGCACTCGTAGAAGGGTTGAAAGTTTTTAAACCGTAGGATGGGGACACGTATGCTTTTAGCTTAAGGAATTCCTTACGTCCTCGACTCGCAGAAAACTTTCCCGGCTACGACGAAAAATGATATTTTCACCACGTGAAGAGGACTTTTTGTAAATAAATAGCGAAGCTACCGAGTGTCTGCAAAATGTTCGAGCAAACTTATGCAAAGTTTTTTTCTCGGTTATTTAAGAGTGAATTCAAACAAGGAAAATATACATACGCATGTATATTTAACAAAATTAGTCCAAAAAGAAACTAATTAACATTTTATGCTAATGTTTATTTGACGTAATTAAATTATTAAATACGAATAAAATGATTTTCTTTTATGAAGTTTTTTACCGTATTATTTTATGTAAATAAAACTTTTCAAGTATCTTTCAATAACATTCTACTTCTTGCAAATGACAAGATAAAATGCGACACAAGTGTATTTCAATGTAAGGGAATAATATCGTGACATAATTTTAAAAGGCTCGACAGCCTTCCGTTCTATCTGACATTTAGTCTAAGTCTTGTACCTGTCGAGAGTAGGAAATGTCATAGATAAAGTAAATGTGACGCGAAAGGGCGGATCCATAGGCGTGGTAATACGGCCGGCAAGGGAGAAGGAGGCTTTAATTAAGGCAAATAGAGAAAAGAAAAATCCTGAGGGAATTTATAGAGGTTAGCAGCCGTGCCGGGCGTTAAGGGACCGAGAGAACCCCCCTCAGTTGAGACGGGGGGGTCGATTCTAAATTCGAAGGACCCGGCCCTTGGTAATTTAGACCTTCGAAACGACTGCGGCCCATAAAGGGCTAAAACGCGAAGCAGACTTTACTGCGTTAATTTCTTTACACAATTAAAAGGTTGGTCTACCAGTTTCACTATTGTTTCCAGAGATCGTTTTTTTTGTAGACATATTGCTGTAATAACACGTTAAATATTTTACAGTGTTCACAGAAAAAATATTGACGTAACTTTCGAGTTTGTTCGCAAGCAATTGCGTCGTATGTAGATAAAAGCTGTTTGTAAAAATCTGACGACAGGTTTTTGTAACCACAAAAAAATAATCACTTATCACACTTGTGATATTTCGATGGAAACACGTTCGGAAAATGCAATTTGCGTAATATTGTCACACACGCATACACATATACACGAAATATAACGTTTTCCGATTCTGAACCGCGGCGCGGTTCGGACGTACGGCCTTTCAGAACTTCGATCGCTATTCACAGCGTGGCTCGTTCACCTTTTTACGCGAGTCAGAATCCCGAGAGAATTTTCCTCGGTACCGGCTCTATTAGTGCGCCGAATAATGATGAGTTTAAACATGGCGTCGTCATGCCAGGGCAATGTATATACAGCGACGGCTGTGCAGCGGTAGGTAGCCCGCTTGGATTAACTTGGCCGGTTGACGAGGTGATTAAACGTTGATTAAATGCAGACTAAATTGCAGTCAAAAATATCGATCCGCCGCCTTGACTCGGATCCCGCCTTCGCCGTAGTCTCATTCGTTCCCTTCGCCCCCTTGCTCTTCGTATCCCTCGGTCACCTTTCAAACTCGCCCGTAATCACGGTTATCTTACTCGGTCCTAATGGAATTAGAACACCGGCTTTGATACAGTCGCGTCTCCTGGTGAATAATTACGAGATTGCCCGGCGACCAACGACGACCGTTCTCCTCTCAGCATACAAGAGAGAGAGAGAGAGATAACAACGAGATAAGTACAAGCCGGGTCCATGATCAATCCATTATCGTTGAATCCGTCACCGGAAGGATGTCATTCTGGTCGTGAGCGCATTGAGTTGCAGTTCGCGTCGAAACACACTCTCGGAGCGACTGCGATCGCGCGCTTTTTCAATGAAACTCGAAACGCTCTAGTGACAATTTTTACTTCATCATCGGATTGCGCGCGCGCGCGGATCGCAAAGTGCAATCCAGCCGTGGAACAATTACGAGCTCATTAACGGCGTACGTCCGTATATGCGACGAACTCGCGGCGCTTTTCATCGGTCGCGCCGCGCGAACGCGATTTCACGTGAAACACACGTACGCGCGGCGCGTATAAAACGCGTCCGCAAAACCGCTCGTACACTCGCACAAACGAGCAGCTGCACTCGGCTGCGATCTCTCGTGTTTGCGTACGAGAAGCGATTTACGTGGTGTGGTGATGCTGGTGGTGGTGAACGACGGCAACTTTTAATCAATCCGATTATTGTCAGGAGGATTGGACCTGGCATCGTTCCTTCACTCGTTCCTGTGTATGCGTATTAACGTTTGACCCCGGATATCCCTATCGCACCCTCCCGCTATGCCACCTTCCGGCTACCTCTCTTTCGCACTCGCTCGGTTTACGCTCGGCGGCTTCGCTCTCGCTTATCCGTTCAATAGATCTGCCATTTATATACACATATATATATATATATATATATATATATATATGTGTATATATATATATATATATATGTATATATGTATACATATATGTATATCTAGACATTTATGCACGTGTACGCGCGGTAGGCGGAGGACGATTTCTCGATCGACCTTAATTGACTCGTCGCACCAACGGCGTTTTCTTTTATTTTCGCCCTTCACTGCGCGCCCATCACGTTTCCCACCTTCCTTTTCAATATCATCGATGAAGCCTGAGTTCTACTTGCGCCGCTTAACGGGTAATCCCGTGGAAACACGCGGGAGTCACGAAGCTCCGAGTGAAAATAACTTCAATAAGGCAGTAACCATTTTGCCGAGCAGATGGGATTTCTGCTTGGAGGCTGATTAGTCTACGGACAGTAATTAACAATCCCCGTAATTGATACATGTGACATTTGCTTGAAATTATACGAAGAAGACAATTCTGAGAAAATGTTTCGATATAACTACACAGAAGCGCTACAAGAAGAAATCAAGGAGAAACTCAATTTAATTAAGACGAGAGATTCGATAAAATGTTTTTTTTATCGCATCGATTTGCAACAATGCGTCAAATGAATAATCTTTATCTTTTTCGGCAATATTATATATTTATTATACATGTAAAAAATACGTAAAACCAGCTTATCTTTCACGTATGATCCTTATCTCAAGCACGTTACAATCTTATCAAGAAGAAAGCTCTTGTTTTAATCGTAATCTGGAATATTTCACCGTCGATAGAACACTGACTACTAGTTAGCGACCAATCATATCTTAGTATATTTGCTTTCTACTTCCATGAAGAAAATTTTATTGAGTAATTTAGAGAATTAAAATATAGCAGAAGAGACAAGATTTTATCCGTTTTCATTCACAAAACTTGCGCTTCAAATCGCCGTTGACTCGGGAACTTTCGACGTTCCAAGGTTTTTACCAAGACAGACTCGCTCGAAAGTGGTCGAGGAATACATATATGTATATAAAAGAGACCGTATGGCAAACCTGCGACACCCCGTATATGATTCGTAGCCTAGCTGTGCTTAGAAACCGGCCAGCGTGCAAATCGCCGTGAACGCGCATACACGCACGCATACACGTGCGCGCAAAGAAGTGGACAGCCTGGCCCTGACACTCAGAAGCACCATCAGTTATATAGAGGCCGCCGACTGGACCACCACCACTACCACCATTCCGCCGATATCACCATTACGAAAGCGCCGCCACCCCCGTAACACATGGCGACGGCTATGTACGCGGAGGACGCGGTGGGGGGCGGTTTTTTAAATCTAGCCATCAAGGATCCATCCTGGCCTGGCTGAATGCCCGCGCGCCACACATCGAAAGCGATCTAACGCGACCGCGCGTATATTTGTCGGCCGCCCATTATCCTCCTCGAAATTCAATTACCGGTACGAGCACGAAACCCATTTTTCCGACGCTCCGACGAGCATTTTCTTCTTGCGTTTCTTAGGACGATTATACGGGATACTTTTCTATAAACTACATTCGTCAAACAGACAATCCTGCCGCGTAATAATATATTCTTTTTTTAATTGCGCTAATTTCGAATACTTGTCAATGAAGTAAGAACGTCAACTGTCATTGTACATAGTTTATCTTACTTTAGTGAAATGTTAATGTTCTCTCGTTGAGATCTTTCTTCCGATCGCGTATAACTCTTTACTTTTTGCTCGTAATATCGATCTCGATATCGCCATTAGCAAATTGAAACGCAAGATATTATCTCACGTTGTTTCGACGTAGACAATTATGCGACCACCTCAGTGCAATGTACGATTAAAAATAATTACAGCGCGCTGTGTTCTTCTTCTCAAGCGAGTTCAAAGTGTAGTCGCGACACTTCTTTCTTTTATTTCCGCCGCACGCCGCGTGCGAAAAAAGGGCACGCGTCCCTTGTTATCGCGGCGCGCAGTCATTCATTAATTAAATGTAAAGCATATGTAAAACGCACATACGGTATAAAAATATAATTGCGCGATGAGGACGATGTACCGCTACTCTGTAAATTTGTCGATCGCCCATTATTCTCGTCGAAATTCAATTGCGGACGCGCGCGCGAAGCCTGTTTTTGCAATAACCCGTGCGCGATTCAAACTTGTTTGCGGATGAGACTTATTTTGCATTATTTACTCTCTCTCGCGCGCGCGCCTTCTTTCATCCTTGTTGCTCTTCGCGAATCAATTAATCCTCTCGCACTCTTGCGCTTCTTATTGCTCGTGAGTTTTATC
>QVNZ01021528.1:0-16281 GCA_014825645.1 Pseudomyrmex dendroicus
TATTGCTATGATTCTATGCATTGTATGTAAATGATTACTTTTCTGATTATTTTCTTTATAGTTTCCATGAAATCTGTAGTATATTTGTAGTTAAAAATATAGTTAACCAGACTATTAATGTAGTTATAAAAATGTATGTCTTAAGTTACTTTTCTTACTTATTTTTTAGTTATTATTACCAGTAAATAGTAAAGTACTGATGTCAACAGTATAGTCACATTTGTCATAACTTTGATTGTAATTATTACTAAAAAAATGTGTATTTTATTTACCATCTGTTATTTGACATTTGACTATGTTATTATTTTAAAATATTATAATTTATTTACCTTCTAGTTCGACGGTTTTTCCGGCCCTCTTCAACGCTTTTACTGCCTCATCGTGTGTGGCTTCACGTAGATCCTCGCCGTTAACCGCCAAAATGGCATCGCCGACATAAAGCTGCTCGGTGGCGTCTGCCGCCATGCCCTTGAATATCTTCGAGATCAGGATCGGCATTTTGTTCTCCTTGCCGCCCTTAATCGAGATCCCAAGACCGTTGTTGTCACTCTTAACTACGCGGACAACACGCTTCTGGTTCGCCACTGAGTCAGGTACATCCGGGTCGTTCAGGCTATCTACGTTGTTATTATTGATGTTACCGTTGTTCAAGGTATTGTTGCCGGTCTCGCAGCTTTCGTCGAGAGAAATACTAAGGTAATCGTCTTCTAGAGAGACAAATACACGGTACCATTGACCGCGTACTTGAGTTTCGAGGACACCGGCGCGTCCCGACACCGAAGACGAAGCGCCGGTCGTCGTAGTGGTCGACGAAGAAGACGAGGACGTTGCCGCGGATACCATCGAGCCGATACCCATCACCCCCATAGCTGAAGACGCTTGGCCGCTACCGCAAAGCTCCACCATTTCGATTTCTTCGTAAGTTGTACGCTGCAACAAACCAACAATTGCGTGTGTAACTTTTCACTTCTTTTTATGAGAATGCAGGATTTTACATAAAAACAGTGATCGATACACAGTGATAAAAATTTACACGACCTTGTTTTTCAAGTTAGCAATGAAGGAAACACACACACACACACATAAACTTTATACATATTCTATTTATAATACTAGTATGTACAATACTATGTATAATTCTAGTATATATATATTCAAAGAAAATAAGTATAAAAGTATAAAATCTTGATTTATTTCTCTTATTCGTCGCCGTTGCAATTTTCAGAGCGCAAGGACTCGAGAAAAATGGTAGCATGCAAAATGGACGCTACAGTGCATCGCGAATAAATGGCGTCTGGTACTCGACGACGTGAATAAATCAATTGTACTATATGCCGGCGAAATTCGTAATTTGAAAATAATTGATAGCGGTCGACAGTGACGTGGCCGAGCTCTCTTTGTTTTCCTCTTGCGCCATTATTTCCATCAATCCAGTTTCGCGCCGCAACAATAGCGTTACTACTGCCGCGCAAAATAGCGTATGGACGCAGCGGAAAGTAAATAATTAGAAGAAAATTGCATGTGCTTAGGGGGCATAATAGTTTTCAACTAATTTGCGTCTTATTTATACATACACATATGTATAAGTATTTTGCGTCTTAATTAATTCATAGATAAATGTTCTAACGAAAAAATCTTGCGGCTTAAAATATAAGTGCAAAGCTATAGATTAAGAATTACATATTATTTTGTGAGCTTTTTAAAAATCTCTTTTTAAAAATTTACGCTCAGAAGATTAAATAATTATTTTATTAAGTTATTAAGTGAATTATTCGAGGAAAAGAAACATAGAAACCAACTATAAGAGTTATCTTTTTACTGGATTTCTTAAAGCTCTCATATTCTCGATAACAACACATTGAATTACAGCGTGTCACAATCATCGTCTCTTGTTACCATCGAGGCAAAGTTTGAAAGGCATCGCGTGTCACCGCCGCGGCGGTTTCACTATCACGAGAAGAAACCAAGTCATTTTTAAGATATTTTAAACTATTAAAAAAATTAAGTACTCTTTTAAACTACAAAAGATTACTTGATAAATATAATCTTAATAAAAATTTGATTAAAAAATTTTATATTTTTATATGGATCGCATCCGATATCTTGATTCTTAAGATAAGAACATGGACATATATATCTAGCTAGCGCAAATCAACAAGTATTGTATTAACAATAAGCGCTGAGCAAATCGACAAACGAGTAGCTTGTCAAACTTGTAGCAGTTCACACGCGAATACAAATTTAAGTCGTTACAGTTGTGCGATGCTCGCGGGACGATAAACTTGCTTCGACCATGAGCGATCCTTTTACGTGAAGACATAAGAGACGAAACAAATTGATTTGAGTTGCGATCTCGCAGGAAGGATTTCACACCGGCAGTGCTATCGAGTAAAATAGTCTTGCGTATAGTCAATAGAATTGTTTTTCTTTTATATTTTAAAATTTAACAAATTTCAAATATTTTATACACAACACAAAATCGTTATCATACATCAATATTAATGAAAAAATGCAAATAAAACGGTGTGTTAAAATTTCAATATGTAAACTTTCTAAATGTCCAATAAATTAGACTTTTGTTTTACAAAATAATCCAGTTATCATTATCCAGTACTAATTTAATCCGTTCTAAAAGCCAGTGACAAAATATTCGGCAACATAATGTAAATATATAGACTCTCGACGATGCGAATAAAAACATAAAAAGCTTCACATCGGCGCGAACGGCAGATGCCATTTTAACCAAATTGATCCGTGCAAAGTATTAAACTGCGGAAACAGACGTCGCTCGTTCATTTTAGCCCAATACATGTGTGCACGCGCGAATGCGGCATGCGTGTAGAAAGAACAAGATGAGAATAGTTGTAAAGAGAGGCAAAGGCAGTGGGGCTGGAAATTATGACTATATAGATGCCAGATAATCGGAAAATGCGCATTACGCACTTCGTGCATCGTGCCGTAGAAATAAGTTGCAGCGCGAAAATAAAGCGCAAAACCTCGAATCTCTTTCAGTCGTCCGAACACTATTCAGTTAAAGAAAACATTTCTCAGACTTATGTAAACATAAGATCTTTTTACATCTTGTAATCTTTATCTATTCTCTCTTACTTTTTATTATGCTTTTTACGCTTTCATATTTGTGAACAATTTTGCGTTTTTCTTTTCTAAAAATAATATTCCAGGCAAATATACTCATATGTGACGTTTAAAACAAATGTTAATTTATAATTATCATAAGCCAGTTTTTATTTTAATATGATTACGATCATCTACTACTATACTGTTCTCGTTACAATAGGGTAGATGAAACAAACTCGAAAAAAGATTAAGCGAATGTTGCCACCCATGTTTTTCAAACGACACCCCGAGTTTTCCTTTTCTCTACTTCTCTTGCTCCCACTCTTGGTTACGCTTTTCTTCGCGATCTATCCCTCTTCGTCTCCTTCTTCTCATTCTCTTGTTCTCTCGCACACGCGCACTCAATGGCCATAAACTACTGGTACCCGACGTATGCTGAGGTTATTGGTTTTTGCAAAGAGCTTGACAGTGCTGTATATATGTCGCCGTAACATGTAACTCTTCCGTCTCGCACAGAGTCTCGGACGGATTTTATTTCTCAAAAATAATCTCTGAATTTTTTTTCTCAAGATACATGAGAATTTTTTTAACGCATTTTCCTCCATCGAAATAAACAACGGTATTTGCAAATGATAAACGACACACACAGAAGAGATAGAGTGAATTTTATCGCGGATCTTTCATTATATACAACAATATCACCGTGCTTTTCTTGATGAGCATTTTCTCGCGGCACAACACACAAAAAGTTTTATACTCTCGTCGTTATACTCTATAAAGCACCTTCGATAGTAAAATTATCATAGTTCTGATTAGAGCTTATTAGTGCTATTTTTAAAAAGTCAGAAATTTTGCATAGTTTCTTGGTTTTTATAAAAGATTTACTTGATGTTTGAAGATGTTACGAAGAATTTTCCAAGTCTCGGAAGATGAAAATTTTTTGAAAGCTTCGAGTAAGTTCTTTGATTGAAGTTCTCGTTTATTTTGAAAAATTTAGTTACCGAGAGTATTTGAACAAGTGTTATAAACACACAAATTTCTCACCTCTCTGCAATTTCTTTTCATCGTGTTACTAATTTCTTCATTCTATTTTCCGTATATGTAATTAAGTACGCTCATTATTAATATTTCGAGAGAGTAAGTGGTTTGAGATGCCGCGCGTTTATGTTCAATTTTGTTTCTCCTCTCATATATAACAAATCAAAAAAGTAATAATATACAATCTAACAATAAGACAAAATACACATATACATATATAGTACAACTACACTATCTACAACTATTTACCGTTTTACGCGCGTTTACGGGCATATGACTTCCGGTAGAAAATCCGGGAGGCTTGTCGCCTTGCCTGCTTTTCGCTCGAATTAGTTCTATTGTAATTCTTTTCTCTCTCTCTCTCTTTCACTTTTTTCTCTTTTTATTTTTTTTTTTTTTTTTTTTTTTTTTTTTTTTTTTTTTTTTTTTGTGGCGTCCACGCGTTGTTTCTCTGTCACTCTCACGTGGCTTACGACATGCGTCAATGCCAGTTGGACTAATACGATTCTCGATCTGCGCACGAGCCAATCACACAACCGCCCGTTGGCTCTCCCTTCAGCAGCTTCAACATGTTTTATCGCTCCTTCAGCGATCAGTCCCGGGCATGTGATCGCCCTATCCGTCTTTCAACGAAAGATCGACGTGATTTGCTCCGATCTACGAGTGTCCTCCGATTGATTTACGCATCAGGATATCAAGATATTCAAAGCCGTCACATACACACTCGTGTTTGCTTCGTGCGATTCGTTTGTTGGCGAGACAGAAAAGTTTAGCTCTCCGTCGGGCACGATGTTGAACATGAACCAATCGCGGCTCGTTGCTTCGCCCACAAACGGACACCTCCTTCCCCGTTTCACTCTCGATCGCACAGTCTTCTCTCCATTCACTTTTGCTTATAAGGACAGCCTCCTTTTACGCGATGAGAGCAATGAATATAATCTACTTTTGATTAAACGCTCTATTACAAAATCGGATCTCGGAGACGTTGAGATATTCATTTAAATCGTCAGATGTTCGGTCTTTTTTTGATTCTTACAACGGTTTTTCATATTATTTCCTTGGAACTTTGAAATGCTTCAAATTCCGAAAGACTTCAAATATATATATTAATTTAGACAACTAAATCTTGAGAATATTTCTATATAATTATTGATAAAACAAAATTTGGAACGTAAAGATTTCTATTGTATCATCGTTGAATCTTCAAAATTTTATACTCTTTGTATTAAGCATACATTTTTCGAAATAGTTTTTGTAGATCGCAATATGTTTAAAATTTTAAGCTGTTACATAATCAGAATATTCATTTTTAAACTTACAAATTTGTAGATTTTCGCGTTTGTTTCACAAATTATTTGCACCTTCTGATGTGTGTATGTATATTCGAATCTCGAGCTTCTTTGGAAGTTCGAATTGAAAATGCTGTAATCTTCAAGTTGGCATATCGACTTTCCGAATCCTTACGTCTTCCGATCTGTAGATAAAACTTTCTGTCTTTAATACCAAAACATTTAAATCACTCGATTACATACGCCTAAGTTAATAAACTCCACTTACTTTGCACATATATTTATACGTAAATCTGTGTATATTTATTCGTTTTCACACAAAATTGCACGCCCGGGTTTTTCACTGCGATCTTTGCGATTTTCACGAGTGACTTTTCGGAGGGAATTAAAGCGCGATGTTTCGAGAGCGATAATTTGTCAAATTGAGTTACGCACGTCGATCGACTGTTGAGCGTTTCTCGGTCGCAGGAAGCGCGACGTACACGGTGTACACCGAATTTCAGACGACGAGGAGAACGACGTAACGCAGCACAAACTTCACGAAGCGAATTCGCGAGGATTCGCGTTTGAAATTTGAATGCCGTCAGAATCAGAGCGTTCGACGCGAGACAGGACGAGGGACGCTTCGCGAGGAGCGACCATATCGCTTTTAGCGCGAGTCACATATAGGATATGACAGCAAAACGTCTTAACCTCACTCTGTGACGGCATCAAACGTACTGAAGTGCGAGTGCGACACAGTTCGTTCGTTCGCCGCGGCCGACTCGCCGTAGGTGGCGATGGCGAACGACAACGACGACGATAGGAGAGAAGCGTGCCGCACGATGACGTCATATAATCGAGAGAGAGGAATGGTCGAGAACGTGTAGTCGTTCGATACGACTCGGCGCGCCTCGCGGAGACTCGCATTCTACTTTATCGACGCGCGCGATGAAAATATCTCGCACAGCGAGATGAATACGATATATCGAGAGAGCTTTTGTATTATCGCGCGTAAATAATTCTATTTTTTGAATCGAGTAGGGCCCGTTTCAACCGGACGCAGGTGATATCAGTTTCTTTTAAATACTTTTATAACTAATAATAATGTACGTAAATATATGTTACGCGTGCGACTTTCTTGATCGTATAACACGAATGATAACATATATGTACGTATATACATCTTTCTTCTATATATTTTTTACTTAGAGTTTTACAGAAACTTAAGAACGCGTTTATATATCACATAATTTAACGTAAAAAGATATTACAATAAGACATGTCTGATTTGCAATTAGAGAATGTGTAGAAATCTAATCTGACAAAAATATTAAAAATTTTTATAAAGAATAGCTTTCTCTTGTTACTTTTTATATTGTTGTTTTAAAATATAATTTATGATTTTTATGTGTTTCAATAAGCAGCGAAATTGTGTAAGCAACAAAAAGACAAAAATATGTATTTCTTTAAATATATTTTTATCTCGTTCTTCTCTCGTTGAGAGAAGTACGCGTTAAAACAGTCTACGTACTATCTATACATACAACTTCCTATATATATATATATATATATATATATATATAGAGAATGCGATCAATTGCACGAAATGGATAATTACTCCAGATACTTAAATCTTATTTGATACATTTCTAGCAACATTACATGATATAGTAGTGCTAGTCTATGTAGTTACAATGTGATTGTAACGCGCTCACCGTTTCGTACTTCTACTATATATAATCACAACTTCCCACTGCGGCTCGTGTGTCAATTTCAGTTTATTCGATTAACAAAAACAGAAAACGTGCACTTGCGCATATATTTGTGTGTGCTTGAGAAATTATTAAACACTGAAAGTACACACACGCGCAAAAACACGTTTCTATAAATAAAGTTAAAAAAATATACTACATATATTGAAGCAAATTAAACACTAACGCAAAGTAAATCGAATTTGTATATGACGCTTAATGTATTATTGAAATTAAAACTTAATTATTATTTGAAATCATGCAGTTAATTGTTAATATTTTATTTGAAATGTAATAAACGCGTGTTATTTAATGTAATCGTAACTTAAGATAAAATATTTACATTCACAAAATCTATACTTTTATCTTATTATTCTCTTAAATATTAAATAGATTCATTTTTTATATAAAGTTCATTTTTATACTTTTTTGAAAAACAATATTTTTTCTAATTAATTTGTTTAAAAGCATAAGAATTCTGCTTATATGATATCCAAGATACAAGAGCTTAGCGAAAAGATATTCTTCGTGCTCGTTTCACTACCGCGTAATTTTTCCGCTTGTCGAATCATAATTTAATTTGCCGTTCTTGTGTCGTATGGTCTTCAAGCTTCGAGATTTATCGCAGGTGAACGACGATGCATTAGCGATAGAAGAGGGCGGAAAACGAGATGAGGATAACGAAACGAAGATAGAAAATCGAGAAAGAAAGCGCTGCGACTAACCGTTTTTAAGTCCTTCCTTCTTCTTTCTTCAGCCTTCTCCCTCAAGACGTGTAACGAATCAATCGAGATCTGATTGAAATCCGAATTTAGATAAGAACGTCGACTATAGAAGCCAGACATGACAGGATTACAAAGATTCAAAGACTAACCTGTCAATCAACTTTTTCTTTTTTTCTGAACTTTTTTTCGTTAAAATAAAGTCAATTAAAGTCAAAGTTAAAAGCAATAAAGCACATTTACATGCTTCAAATATATAACAACAACACTAAAATATGTTCGCGTCATCAGTTCATCGTCCAAAACAAACGTCTTTGTTGTAGCTTTGTTTAGAAATGAGAACTGAAACAAATCACTCTCGCAAAAAGAGCAAATTATTCTATTGATCATTTGAGAAAGTCTCAAATGTGTCATTTCACTTTTCACGGTTCCATTTTTAGAACATCTTTAAGACATACGACAATCCTGGATACAAATTCCTGAAGAAGAGGCTGTCGTGCCTTGCCAACATCCATTACTTCCTCGTGAGTTGCCTCGCCATGATCCTCGTAATCAGTAACGCACAAGTTGGTGATTAAACTGAACGCGAACACCGTAAGATCGCAATGGCGGGCAGTGATCACTTCGTGAACAGTAGACATGCCTAAATGTAAAAACTTGTTTACACACAAATACAGATAAATAAAAACCTAATACCTAATACAGTATAAATGAGATAATAAGTTTTAATTTGTCGAAGATATAATTTGTCAAACAAACATATTAATGCATGTTAATTGCTTATTTATCTAAATCAACAAAATGTGATTATTTATTTAAATGTAGATAATGCGGTGTTAGAGTATTAAAAGTGTCTTCATCTTACTTTGCGTTAATATATTTGTTGATATTTACGCATATCATATTTACAACAACAAGCAGTAATTCATGCCAATTTTATGTTTTTTTCACCGAAAGATATAAATGCAGACGCTTTGTAATTATTTTGCTTGTAAAAGCACTATTCTTCTATTGTTTGCAAATTTTATAAAAAAATGTATTAACACACTCTCGGAATTTAAAATACTTAATAAAAATGAGCGAAAGACACGTACCAACTGCATCGACGCCAATCATTCTCAGCATTTTAAGTTCCGCTACTGTTTCGAAATTTGGACCACCCAAACACGTGTAAACACCGTTGTGCACGATATCGGCGATACCCATTTCTTCGGCGACTTGTCGACCGATTTCTATCAATGTGGAACTGTAGGCTTTATTCATGGGCGGAAATCGAGGACCAAATCTAAAAAAAAAGAAGAATCACGTATATTGAGGATATGTATTGTATATTACAATACTGTTACATTATAATGAATCCGCTCCGATAAGTTTTATAAAATACGTCATCAAAATTTGTTAGATTTTAAAAAATGCACGAAGAGCTCGCAAAGAAGAGAAGAAGACAAAAGGAAAGATGAGATTTGCGTAGAAAGAATAGAAATTTATTAATTTATTTCGTTGGCATATATAATTCTCCGGAATCAAATTGATGAACTGTTTGCGCGACGATACAAAGAAGCTGATTGATATTTGCTCAGCAAAGTTTTTCCGCGCGTTCTTTGTCTCGCTTCTTTTCCTTTTCTCCTCGTGTTTCTGATCATCTTTTCCTATGCTCTTTTATCGCACTTTTTTCTCTGAAGTTTCTTATAACTTTTTAAACAGCTCGTCCCACTGCTAGTTGTATATGTTATCGTTTCAAGCCGTATCAATTCAATTTTTTTAGTCGGCTGTGGAAACATTTTTACTTCTCTTCTCGAGATTTAATTAAAAATTTCTACATTTAATTTTTTTTATACACACATACATTTTGGTAAGCAGAGAGAGAGAGAGAGAGAGAGAGAGATAGAGATAGAAACGTGTTTAGTTCTACATAAATCCTACCTGTCATCATTCGGTCCTTGAAGCGGGTTGTTGCCGGCAAAACCCATCATGTTCACGTGGTCTTTCACTATCATGATATCGCCAACTTTGTAAGTAGGATTTAGACCACCGGCTGCGTTTGTCGCGATTAGGTGTGTCACCCCCACTAGCTTCATCACCCTCACCGGCATCGCGCACTAGAAATTCTCGTTATCGTATCTCTCGATTGACGTAATGCGATATTTTACATGCACTGTACTATATACATGCAATAATAATCAGCAAAATTAGCCGTACCTTCCAGAGCGGATAACCTTCGTAATAATGAAATCTGCCTTGCATGCACATAACCGGCACTCCCTGAAGGTACCCGAAGACCATTTGACCGGTGTGACCCTTCACCGTGGACACTGGGAAGTGCGGAATTTCTTCATAAGGAAAGCATTGCTTGTCCACGAGGAATTCCGCGAGCGAACCTGGACACAACTCGTTTTGCTCATATGATCCTGTTCAGGAATAAACAAAGCTGTGATAGCACAAATAACATACCGGAGATTCACCAAATCGCAATTATTGCGCAATATACTTTTTTATACAATCCCGAAAATCTTGCGTATTGCGTGAAAAATTTAGACGTTAAGGTAAAAAACTCTTTAAAGAAATTATGTATGTTTTTACAGAATAATAATAAAGAAACAAATGTACAAGTAGTACAAATAACATTTTTTAGATATTGCTATAATTCAAATGTTTTTCCGACGTTTTCGCCTTGTCAATTTATACCGCTTTGTCATTTCGAAGAAAGAATTGCTGTAATTACTTTATCTCTGTATGAACCTTAATAAGCAAGATTCTAAGAAATGGCTTTTATAATTAGCAACTTTATTTTATTGCGCTTGTAATAACTGTCGACATTTTATTATTGTGATTAAATAACAAAAAGACTGCATAAAGATATAACAATAAACACAAGAACAAAACATCACAGCTGCACTTAAAGCTAAACATGATATTTACATTAATTCTGATTTATAACCTTGTATTAGACATTTTGTTTAAACACTTATACCTAAAAAATGCACAAATATGTGTAATTACTAACCCATTCCTGAGCCACATATAATTCCTATTTTTGGTTTGATCTTTATGCGATCCAACAAGTATTGTGCCGATTCTTGAAATGTTTCAAACGTGTACCTAAATAACATAAGTAAGCGTGTATTTCACATTTATAGTACAAATAAAAATGTCATTATTAAGAAAAAATCAATTTCACACAATCTAGTTAAATAATATACAAATGCTTATAAGAGCTTTAATAAAATACTTTAAATAAGATTTACGCATAATTATAATAATTACGTAATTTTCAGACTTTTTCCCATTTTTGACAGTTTTAAACTGTAGTGCATGATATTATTACTCAATTTATATAAATACGCATTGTCGTCACATAACAATTGCAAAAAAATTCTCTCAAATACACAGTTGAATACGAAGCTGATTATGATGTGTAGTGTTTCCTCTCGATACCGATATTATATAGATGTATTAACATACATACTTAATAGATTGGTACTGATTAAACAGACGTCATACTCGTTGCTTAATCTCACACGATCACACACAGCTATGTTATACAGCCTATCATAACTATTACGTAATAGTGTATTTACACTTTACAATAGTAACATAATAGAAAGGCGATCGTTCAATAATAAGTTTTATACGACTCGTAAAGAGAAATTAATTATAATATCTTGTTGTAATATTAATTTTTTTAATCTAAAACTTTTTGAATTTATTCTACAAAGAGAAAGAAAAAGAAAGAAAGAGATGTTTTTTCTCTAATATCTTAAATTATCTAAACTTTAACTTTGTCAAAGAAATCTCATATACATTTTAAATATATTGTAATTTTTTTTATTTTCGTGCATTTTCTAAACCTCTGAGTATCAAATTTATAGTTAAAGTTCGCAAGTAAATTTGAATTACTGCATTGAATTTGGGCTGTTATGTGTGCACTTTGTTCACCTCAATGCACGGAAACTTTGCGCGTGCATTTGCACACATGTATATATGCGTATATACGATAGATGAGCTGTACGTGGATTCAGCATACGGAGTGTAATCAAAATATGTGCAACAGAGAAAAAGTCTATTAAAATAGATTCATCGCAAATGCACTTTTAAAATAGATTCGCGACTTCCACATTAAACGTTCTATTCTCCTAATGTCAAAGAAATAAAATTGAAAGTCAGCGAATTACCTCTGTATTTAACCTTGCATTATGCGATATAAGAAATACATACTGTATTTAATTTTTGCTATCTTTTATTCTTTGTACTACTTATGTACAGCACATGAGTTATACGTCACTCTTAGCGCGAACAATAGCTTAGCTAGAACTAATATGTCATACGTGATTAACTTGATACCATTCAAAGTGAATAGAACAATGGATGAATTAATTCGTGATCGATAGAATTTTTTTCTCAAATAAGTGAAAAAAATAAACATGACAAATAAAGAGCAACTAATGACTTTTACCAGTGACTAATATATATGCATTTCACTTTTTCTCTGCTTGACATTGAAGATCGGCGTTGAAAATTTTATCGGATGACTAAACATACATTAATTGCACTGACATAGTAATGTGTATGTGTGTGTACATAATATCTTATATAGACATATGATATTAATTGCTTCTTAACTTAACATGGTTTTAATTAGACAAAAATGTTTTATAACTTGCGTTTCTAATTTATATTTCTGAAACTTTTCTTTCGCGTGTGTAAACAAGAGAGAGAGAGAGAGAGAAAGAGAGAGAGAGAAAAGTTTAACAACTTTAGTTTTTAACAACTTTCTTCCAAACACCATATATATCTGGAAACGCGTTTTGCATTCATGTATCCCGATGCATGATTTGTAATACCCCTGTAGTTTAACAGGTAACTGTACCGTTTTGTACCAATTTTAGATCAAAATTATGTTGAATTACAAACGAGCACGTATGAGCCCGAGCGAAATACTTCTCTTAATTCAATTTGCATTATATTTGTAAAATTAACACCACCAAACTTGCAATATTAATTATCAATAGATACACTGGTAACAAATATCATTTAGACGCAAATTTTGCCTCATTAATTATATATCTGCGTAACTCCTTGTAATTAAACTGTTTTGTTTTTATTTTTAGACGTTTACGCTTAGACAGATCATCAAAGATCTAAAGTTAAAACTTAAAAAAAACTTTATTGACTTACGTGTGTCGCGCATGCTTCGCGTTGAACTCGTTATTGGTCGATCGTTTGATAGCTGGAAAGCTACTGTGACCATTGGTGGTATCTGGAAACGGCATTTTCACTTCGATTTACGATGAGCTTGACAAGTGTCACTGATCAGTGTCAACAATGACCGATAAAAAAAAGTAGAAACTGATATCAAGTAATCGATCGGACGGTTCGTGCATTTATCGAGCGCTTAAATGGTGTAAATGGTTAGTGCTTGACTTTTGTGCGTCTTTTATAGAGAGCGTCAAAAAAACGCTAGCGCAATGAGCCGACCAATGATCTCGGACGCGAGTAAGCACATCGACCAATCGGTAATCGTACTGGAGCGTAAAGAGCACGACAAGGACTGTAGCAAACGCGCAGCACGAGACAAAGAAGGAGAGAAGGTCGCACGTGATGATAACCCGTTACACAGCAAGTGGTCCAATTATTGTTATTTATTCCGACAGCGACGTTGACGTCGACGAAGCGCGAAATCTAGTGCGACGCGCAGGACAGAATAATATTCCTGTCAGTGCGAGCGCATGATTAGGTTTATCTTGATGAATATCCGCAAACGCATTTAGTAACGTCGCGCACACTGCGAAGATAAAAATTGTTCAAAAAATAAAGAAAACTAAACTCGGAATTCTACATTGTTCCTTCATTTGTTTTGACATCTGTAACAAAATGTAAAATAATTAAATCATTTTTCTTATACTTACATTTCTTATATTTACATATCAGTATATTATACTATAGGAATGGATAAATTTATGACATTAAGAAATTAACTTTTATTGCTATAGACGCTTTCAAGTTCGTTCAAAATATATGCTATTAGGCGCTCGACCGATATCGCTCAAATGATATCGGGTGCTAGAGGCGCCTTCAAGCGTTCGGTATTTATTAATATTCATATAGTTTTACATTAATGCAATGTAATTCAGTTTTTTGACAATTTTTACTTTACATACTTTACATACTTTCTACAGAACTCTTATATTTTGCGCGCTAGCAAAAAATTTCGCTGTCTGTTACGCGCGTTTTAAACACTGTAAGAGTTAACGACAATTTTTTTATTAATTCATAAAATATTTAAAAAAACACTTGCTCATGAAAAATTATTCTTGATGATTGATTCGTTTAATCGGTACATCACAAACACACACACACACACACACACACATACACACACGTTATAGTGTTATCACTTGTTTCAAATCTATAAATCTAAGATGTTACATCACGCTAAAAAAATAACACAGATTGTGTGTTGCGTAATTGTATACCGATTAACGTCTATTTTGACCACTGCTATAGTATTTGCACGTACTTGCACATGAATTTATTACTCGATGATAACTTACTGGAGGTCAACGATAAGATGGAACCCCCAACGAATCTGTTGGGTGATATTCAAGTCATGATTGACGTTCTTGTGTTTTTATAATACCATTATATTTGTAATACTAATATATTTCTATTATTGTGTTTGTCGACTTAATTTTGTTTTTTAATAGAACAATTATAAATATTACATCACAAAATAAACCATAACATTTCTGCAAATGTTTACATCGCGACAGAAAATAAATTCTTTTTTTTACTCTTTTTGTTGTGCGCATATGTTGGTTCATCGGCTTGTTTCACTCTCTGTTTGATTTGTAATTGCTCAACATCAGTGAGTTAGTGACCTCTGAACGATAGTTAACGCAAGTCTTTAGTAAGAAGGAAGAATTTCTTTATTGGAAAAACACAGATTACGAAATATCTAATGTGTCGAATGTTCCATTTAAAGTGGAACGTTCTGCAATGTGTTTCTAGCAATGTATTTCTAGCAATGTGTTCTTACGTAAATTTCTAATTCACTTGTTTACCATGTTACCTTAGTTAGAAAACAAATTAAAAGAAGTTAAATCCACAATTTTTAATTAGGGACTTCAAATAATTTTAATAAAGAGCGATAATTGCAGCACAAGAGAAAATCAAATGAGAAGAAAATCATATAATATAAAACAATATGTTTATGTAATTTAACACTCGCGCCGAATAAAGAGATAATATAGTGAATCTTAACTGAAACTTGCACATAAAGCATGAAGCAACATGTAGAAATATCTATGGCTGCCTATTTACCTCCAAGTTAACCAGGCGTTGATATATAGCCATATATCTATAATAATCTCCCTAGATTAACCTTTACACTTTCTGGATTGTTCGAAGAAAAGATATTGCAATAGCTTGGCTGAACTCGCGTCGAAAAGACACCTCAATAGAATCTAAATAAAAATAACTTTACCACCTAAATATTGCAGGAATAAAAACTAGAAGATCAAAATAACCAAGATTAGGTTCCCTCTTTATATATACGTAAAAAACTTACGATCACGTTATTATTATTGGCGTGTATTTAGACTTCACGGGAAAATAAATGTATTTTTAAAAATAATAAGATTTCAGAGTCGGAATTTGGTTAAATGGTTCAAACAAGAGTTGTAAATCCTGACATGACAAAACCAAATTGTCCTATAGTCCAACACTATATCTTCAATATTTAAATAGTTATGATTGGTTAAATAGTGAGATTTTAAAAGTCGAAATATGAACGTGAACTTGGCGCGAGGCAGTACCGTGTCTCTTGATACATTTATTTTATTCTGGAATGTTTTAACTTTCCGTTCATTTTCTATTTCTCTCTTTCTCTCTCTTTCTTTATGAGATTATTATTTTCTTATTTTGAATGAAATATATCAAAAACAGATGTCTAACAACTTACGAAATCGAATTAAATTCAAAGTTGCGCTAACAGATTTGCAATACAGATAAGAAAAATCTCTTCTTATTTTCATATGAGAAGGTGAATAAAGTGAAGAAAGTTATATAGAAGAACATTCTCAAAACTTGCAATGTAATAAAATGGATAATGATGACTTGTGTGTGTGAAGAGAACTTACTTGACTTGATCATATTTTGACTCAAGAAACTAATTTTTATTTCGCTTTCGTATGATGAGAAAAATCCATTAATTACGATAATTCCGTTCTCAAAAATTATCCATTGCAATATACGTGCTTGTAATATCGATACACACAAATGGATTAGAATATACTCAGTATCATTGGCGCGCATGTAGCATATTTGTACCGACATACTGTTCGTGGAATAGTTATGTAGTTTCCAATGTGTACAACTGTAAACATAGCGCTATCGACAGGGTCGAATAGTGATAACAGTTAG
>QVNZ01021529.1:0-19215 GCA_014825645.1 Pseudomyrmex dendroicus
TATGGACATTTTCGGCATATAAATTTGCATATTTATGTTAATTTGTGTATAAATATATAGAATTATATATAAAAAATTTTTTACCGAGACATAATGACACAAGAGGGTTTTTATTGAATAATCAAATGAAGAGAACCGCAGATGATTCACAATACCATACATTAAAAATATCTCTGAAAGGTTCATGTCTGTCTTACCCAAAACACTGACCATTGAATGTCTTTTATTGGCCAAAATAAACTATTCAAATTTCTTAAAGTACTGAAAGACCTCCTTGCCCGAACATCTTACAAATGTTGTCTATAAGATTAATTGTCGAGATCGCATCATACGTAGGACAAACGAGTAGGATGCTTTCAACAAGAATCAAGAAACATAGAAGTCATAGTCAGAAACATAACTCAGAAATCTGTTATTACCGATCATAGGCTTAAGTTTTCCTATGATTTTGATTAGGAAAACGTGAACATTTTCTAGACACTGAAACAACATATTACAAGCGTCTAATTTCCAAAACCCTACATATAAAAAATCAGACTAACGCTATCAATTTACATAATGACACAGATCTCTTAGATAAAGCTTATTTTCCAATTATCGATATCATAGATAGATAGACCTTTATAGCATATTGTTGTACGCATGTGTTAAACTGCCTGCTCTAGCACGTTATGTATTCAGTTCTAAATATGAGTTTGTACAGTTAAAGTCGTGTGTCAGTATTCCCGGTTCCGTATGTAAGTTTACTATTTATTATGATTATTTTAATTCTCTAACTTTTTTAAAACGTTCAACTTATTATGATTAAATTTGACAAATCATTAGCTTAACTTTATTTCTATTTTATATAATTAGAATCCCACTTGACAATATTTTAACGCATGACACTTCACCACCTGACTTTGACTATTGGAACTGACTCAATTTTTGTAACTCTAGTTCGTAAGTACTCTTATTCAAAAAATGTTTATTACATCTTAATTATTTTCTTAAATATTCTTAATTATTCGTTGTTCGTGAATTTGTTATTCGCGCAATTTTAGAATTCACATTGAAAAAGACCACAACTAATGGTCGAAACGTCTGTAATTTTTAAAAAAATAAACATTTACACCACACATCTCCACCCGTGTTCAGACTCCAGAAGGCCTTCTTCTTCTTCCTCATTTTAAGTAAAATCCACACAAGTTGACATTTTTCATGTTGTATACCATACGAATTAGGTTTGCGGAAGAGCAGACGCCATGCATTTGTCGTGTTTCTGTTTATAACTATCTCTACCTGGTTAAGACGCTATGGCACCAAAGACGTTGTCGCAGAAACTGCTAAATCTCCTGCGGTGCTAAACATTATCGCTTGACCACAAATCCTAGCCTAACACTATGAATTGGTTAAAGGTCTTGATGACCTGAAGTGTCCCTTACTATTATTATTGCTGTCAGCAACACGAAGAAATGCGCGGCACTTTTAGTCCCTGAAACCTTTCATGTGACCTACATCGTTCTTTATTCTTTTCTGGTATTTTGCGCCTTCTCTCTCTCTCTCTCTCTCTCTCTCTTTTCTTCTTTTTCAGAAAAGCAGAAGAATCTTAAAAGAATACGGGAGAATTCTTTAGCGAAATGTTTTCCGCTAATTTGCAAGGAGTATAATAGCTGACTATACACTCACACACTTATTTGTTCTCGAATGCAATTAAAATATTTCGATCAGAATGCGAGAAATAGAAACATATATTTCTTGATGAAAGTTGAAAGCGCTCAGTTGATGAGATTTTAAATATTGCGAGCTGCGTGAATAGCGCGATTTTTTGATCGTGTCGCTTTGACTGCTTTTTGTTTGTGTAAAATTCATTACAAACTTTTGTCTTTGAAAAAATGTTACGATGGTCGAATAACAAAAGTCTTTAACTCTTAGCTAAATATGTAGATAGTAATCTCATTATTATCTCTCAAACACTGCTGCGATGAACAGATTATTCATGCACTCTGAATAAGCAGAAAACAAATTTTTTTTTTACATATACTTTTCCATGCATTTTACGTTACTTTTATCAATTTATCAAATCCACGTTATCAAGATTTTATTTTAAAGTAACCAATATTATAAGAGACAATTTTGTACAAAACATAATTATATTTCCGCTGCAGATAAGAATAATTTATATTCTTGGAAATATTTTTATGTCTACAAAAAGAAGAAGAAAAAGAAAACAGAAGAAAAAGAAATAAAGAAAGAAAGAGCGATTCGTCTTGTTGAATTGTAGCGCAATGTTCGCTCGAAAAGCAAATTTTTCCGTCCCCGTCGGTGGAAGTACATACATATACACACGCACACGTGCACGTACGTATATATATACTTGTACAAATTCAGAAAATAGGACGCGATCGCGTTTTCAACACTGTGAGGAACCAACAATGGATAACTTCGATCATCGCATTCGGAAGTCGAGCACAATACAGCGCGCTGACGTGTTTATATAGCTGCGGAGGGCGATGAAACGGGACGGATACAGCGTGTAATTTAGTTATAGATCAGTTTGTTACAATTTGGCGTTTTGTTTGTGCGGATCCTGTAAACGCTGTTTACCTAGGCTCCCGATGATCGACGAGTAAACGCGATTTATTTGGAAGATGACAAGTAAACGGATCCTACTAACAAAGAGCATCTCTCTTTCTCACTTCTTTTTTATTTATTTTTCTTTTTATTACATATGTTAGAAATTGTTTTTTTCTAGATGCACACACGCGTATCTAAAGAAAAATATCACGTGAAATGAAAACTAGAAGAAGGCGACAGATTAATTTAACTTTATTTACAAAAATATAGAAAGATTTTTATTATAAATAAATGTTTAATTACCGAAAAAAACAGCAAACTATCAGAATAACACTAATTGAAAAAGGAAAACAAAAGGAAATAAAAAGTAATAATCAATTTATCTTATCTCGCTTCTTGAAAGTAATTGGAAAATACATTACAAAAAATGTTATATACCAAAAAAAGTACTCATACGTCAAAATATATATTGCTACATATTAAATGTTATTCAATCACTTTCAAAATATATAAATTTATTTATTTATACATTGTCACGTTTAACATAATTATGCAAGTTTTATAACAAAATAATACATTAAAGCATATTTTTCTTTCTGTCATAACAAAACAACTTTCTTCCGTTCATACGACAATAATTCTCTAGGAGTGTGTTCGGATAACTAGCTTTCGTGCTAACGCCAAGCTAAGTATGGCGGCGGCAGATCTAAGAAGAATGTTGTACAACAGAAAAGCGCAGCTTATGTTGTTTATCATGACAAATTTATTTTAAAATTAAGTCATAATTGTATAGATGCCAAACTCTACTAGTGGCTTCTGCCACTGATTAACATTTGTTTTACACATATGAGTTTAACGACGCTAAAAAAAAACTGAAGTCGGTTTTTTTAAGATCTGTATGAGATCACACAACTGCTATTCAAAGATGAATTTCTATAGAAAAATGTAATCTCTATATTATTGGATGACGAAAGTGATCATGTAGACATTTTGTAACCACTTTTGCTCGTGCAAAAGGAGAAATCGTGCTAACAGCTTTATCAATTGTACGTGTGTTGGAAACGACGAGTTTTGTCGTAGAATTTTGGTGACACTACCATCGTGACAACGCTATAGACGTCGGTATTTGGTAGGCATGTCTTTCGGGGCTTTTTAACCGTTTGACATCGGCGACACGTAGAATACATTCTGCGGGCGTCCCTCGTAAGGCGCAGATTCCATCTCGCGCGTCAACTTGTCCGATCGCCTCGTTTTTCGAAAGCTGACCAGGATGAATATGCAGACGTGTTCGAGCCGGATCGGACGATTCTTTTTGAGCTGCTGGCTCGATCTTGCCGACGGAAAAAAACGTTTTTCTTTTATTCGGTTATACTAGGAAGAATAAAGATACAACAACGGGCAACAGATACGTCGTATTTCTTTGAAATCGATCGCATTCGAGTTGGCTCCAAGTGCTGACTGAGTCTTTCCACAACAGGTTGCACTTTCCTATTTGTCACGTTGTATAAATGAGATATTTAGCCGTTTGACACTTCTGACACATTGGTTCCAATTGAAATCATGCATATACAAACACATATACATATATGCATAATTTCTCAGAGTTTAATATTTCTTTATATAAATCACATACACATTAACAATGTGACAAATATAAAAATCTAAAAATGTCAGTACATAGGTATTCCGGTTAAATATTCTAGCGTAACTTAATCGGATGCAACTATTTCTATAGACGGGTTTTTCTTCAAGTGAGATAGACTTTTTAGCCATCAAAAATTGAGGAACTGAAATTTTAGAGATCCAAATGTAGAAATAACTTCTAACAAACATTCTTAGATTAGATTCAATCTCACGCGTCAACCTGTCTCCGGCATCCTCTGAGAAAAGACAAGACTGTGAATATAAGTTGAGGTGGAATCGAAAAGACGGTTTCTCTATTTATGCTCAAGATGGATGCCAGAGAGCTAATCGTACGTTTAGAAACATCTCTGGTTCGTTCTCGCATGTTCGCCTGTATATAGCTGTCTATAAATATAGATTACTTATGTATCTAAATATGTATTTATGATAAGTGTGACAACTTATTTACGCCAAATAATACATAATTAAAAGAAAAATGTATGTTGCTTCTCGTGAAACAGTACTCGTTAAAAGAACTCTTGGACATTGAAAAAGATCGCGATATGTATGTAAAGCAAATTATATTCGAGTAAACTTTTCTAAAGGTAAAATTTCATTCTGACGTCTAATTAAAAGGAAACATTTTATCGTCTAATTGTTCATTTTGACTCTTGCAGAAATTTCCTTAAGTGCAAATCTTTTTCCTACGCGCGTGTGAAAATATGTACTTGTAAATAATTAAAAAAGATCGCTTTAAAAAATATGCTCTCCAAACTATTCATTGGAATTCTTTCGATAGCGACAGATTTAAAATGGCTGTGAAAATTACGTTTGAATGAGCGGACATATCATACGTCTATTTTCACGATTGGTAACAATCCGAGTATTATGTAGTATGTCGTCGGTTATAAGGTGGGATATTTCCTGCGCGCAAAGATTAGCACTCCCAATAGGATTAAACGGCCCTTTTTTCTCTGTGCCACGTGTGCGTTGCAACGTGCGAGACGAAGAACGAAAATCCACTGTCATTCGCTCTGATAAACTGTAGGAGAATCTTCGGAGAGAAGGGAAGGTTCCCCTATGACTCTAGGGAATTTCTATTATCTTTTCCCACCGCGTAGTTAATTACTGACAAACGATTCGTTATTGATACAAGAATAACCAAGATTAAATATAACCAAGCTCGGATCGCTAATAGAATACTGAGATCTTTATCTGCTCGAAATAGGAAAACAATTACTCAAACGATATTCTGTAGCTTGCACAATTCATTTTTTGCCTATATTTTTAGCATCGAATTGTTCTGGTAAAGTTAAAACTAAAACTAATAACGAACAATTAACACAACATATAACATTGACAAAGATCATAAAAATACAAAATTTAATCTGTTCAATAATATAGAGAAAATTCAAGATAATTAGATCAATATTTTACAAACAATTACAAAACATAATATTAATAAATAAAAAAAACTACATGTGTAAATATGTCTTTTTATTTTTAAATTGTTCAGAAAAATATTGTAACTATTTATTCTAAATTAATTTATTATCTGATTAAACACAAATGTGATCTACATTTATATGTTATATCATATATATGCATATACACATATAATATTTATATTAATTCTTCGTCGTCGAAACAAGTGTGCGATAAGGATTAAATGAATCGAGAAAAGTGCTCATATGTCTGGTTCTCACGAAGGTATCGTCGGACAATGAATCCTAAGAACGTAGAATTTATAGTTCTGTGCTCTAGAACGAATGAATGGAAGTTTGAATGAATGCTCACCCTCTATTATGTCACTATTTTGGTCTTCTTAAAACGACCTGAATTAATTTATATTTCCTGCTGGAGATGTACCTCCATGATCAGGTGATTCAGCTAAATCACGCTCAGGATTTCGTTAAAAGGTGTTATCGAGATGCGGGAGAATCCAAGTCACTTATCTCGGATCATTCAGTGATCCTCTTGTAGTTCCGGATTTCATTCATAAATTGCTGTGACACGTGACTAGTTCTGAGCGACGTGTAGTGAGATCACGATGTCGATCTCGAAAGATAGATTGACGTCTCATCTACTCTCTTTGATTTGACTGGTAAAAATAAAGTAAATTTGCAAACAGCATTATGTAGGTCGTAAACCATTATTATAAAGACTAAGTACAAGAAAATATCGCAGATATTATAATATCTTTTATTGTTAATTTGATTAAAAATTATATTTGTCAGATAAATATATACGGTCATAAGAGCCGTTCGCAGGATGTTGCGTGGGAGTATGCGTGTGTATATATATATATATAATTCACTTGTAAATTTTTACAAGTGAGTTTTTGAATTGAGATTTCAATTCTTAAAATCATATAGAATGCTAGGTTTGCATCACATATATGAAAGACCCCGTATACTCCCCTAACTAATTTTTAAAATATTGCGAGAAAAACTCCTCGGCCAAGAGTTGAACCTAGAATCTCCGGCTTTCCGTGTCGTTGCCTTCCCTGTTAGGCTATCGAGGCACTTGGAGTTCTCGCAATACTTTTTTCGCAATATTTTAAAAATTAGTTAGGGGAGGGAGGGTCTTTCATATGTGATGCAAACCTAGCATCCTGTATTTTAAGAATTCAAATCTCAATTCAAAAACTCACTTGTAAAAATTTACAAGTGAATATATATATATATATATATATATATGTATTCATATATATATACACGCATATTCCCGCATAACATCCTGCAAACGGCTCTTATGACCATATATATTTATCTGTTTAGAAACTTCAGAGCCTAAATTGATTATTTATTAAATTGTTATATTTGTCAGATTTATAGAAACTCGATTCTCGAGCTTTTCGATCGCTTCGAAATCTCAAATATTTTTTGTGTTGTGAGCAATATTGATAAGGAAACATATTATATTGCAAAAGTGATATCGAAAAAGTAACGTTACCAGTCGAAATATCACGTTTGAAAGCTTTTTTAGATGGTCTTGACATTGTATGGATTCTGTATCCGACTTGAGTCGGAATGTTTGGCCGTTGTACTTGGACATCAAAATATTTCAAAAATAATGCACTTTTTAAAAAATAAACTGTTTCAAACAAAAGGATTTGAAAAGGGCCGACAGATGAGGTACTTAGATTGTGGGTTTAGGGCTCACTTTAAGCTCAATAAGACTTAGGTTGATTTTTTGTCGATAAAAACGTCTATGTTTTATTCCAGGTTCATGGAAAAAATTCTATGGAAAAAATAAGAAAATTTTGTTCCTGGTAATTTTTCGCTAAATCTCCTTCAACAGGCGTAAAATATCACTCAAAGTTCTTAGTGTTTGAAACACATTCCGGCCCAAGTATACAAAAGTTCGTATACAGAATCCATAAGATTCTAAAATTTGACTATCTAGAATACCTATTTCAAAAAACATGATCTTTCGCCCGGTAACATTACTTTTTTGATATCACTTTTGCAATATAACACGTTTCTTTGTGAGTACAGCAACAAAAGTGTCGCTCGTGTTGGTGACTATTTCTACATATCTATCGAGTAATTGAAATAAAATTCCACACGTCGTTGTTTTATCAATTCAAGCATATGCGATGATAATAAGACTGTTTAGATATTCTTTGTCTAGATATATTCATTTACCAAAAGTGTCTATACTTCTTGATTCAGAATAGTTTTGCTGGGTCGATAGGCGGATTCATCGCCACTTAAATTTACAGTAAAATAATTGAATAGACATCTTACAGCAAAAGCTTGGAATTAAACCGGTTTTCATCCAAATAGTTACCGCAACAGTGATCGTCGTTTCGAGAGAATCAACCCGCAATTTTTGTAAAGCATATTCAAGTCGCGCGCGCGATTTTTCTAAGATTTTAAATATATTTTCATGTCGTACACACACACACACACACATTATACAAAAAATGATTTAAATTAGTAAAAAAGCATGACAAATGTTAGATATGCAAAAACGCGGTTGTATAATATAGGTATCTTTAATGTAAATAGTTTCTTATCACACACAGTTAGAGTAATGTTAATAAACTACTATGCGCGCGATTGCAACACTCGATTAATGTAAATATATCAATATAACATATATTTATGTAGCAAACTACAAAAAGATGAAATAAATATATATAAGTTTATAAATATATAAGTTTTGAAGACTATCTTTCTTTGAACGGCCACAAATAGTAAACGTTTGCATCCATACTTTTTTCTAACACAAAATAAAATACATATAAAACATTTTGACAGACATTTGGTTGCATTATCGTTTGCGAACAAATTGTTCGGTGACAAAATGATGGATTATATTTTTACAAACTGAACCTCTCGGAATTTTTCTAATTAATCATTTTCTATTCTGATTCGTGTCAACTAAAAGAATATTTGCAAGAGAAAAGAAAACATCCTCTCAGCAAGCAAAAGGATCTTTATTGAAGTTGGTGACATTTCTGCGGTTTCTGTAACAAAAAACCGATGTTTCGAAACTCTACAAGGGATAGCCAATCTTGAGGATGTTGTGACCCTTGACGACCGACGCCTGCGGTGCGAGATGACTACTTAGCCCGACTACGTGTCCTACTCTCTGACTATTCCTACCGTTCAGTGCATGTGTCCGTTCCGACCTTTAGATTTTTGAATGAACGTTTTTTTGTGTTTTCCATCACTTAACGCTTCGACGAGTTCTTTTCATCAGTACTGTTGTATTTTCGGCGAAAACGGCCACAAGAAAGGGCGTGTTCCAGGCACGAGAGTATTCAGCGGCTACAGCCAAGAGAGAGTAAACTGAGGGTAAAAATGCGGACATTTTGTTCACGGATAAGATCTCTGAAAAGCGTGACGGATTTTATGTTTCTTTACACGATTGCGATCGTCGGGATTTGACAGAAAAAATTGTAGAATCTTCTACATGTGTTGCTATATATATGTATATATATGTGTGTGTATGTGCGTGCGTGTGTGTATATCTTAAATATAAAACGTCTTACAAAATTTTGCGTTTAAAAGATATTTTAACAATATAAATTTCAGTATCGTTTTATAAATTATAATTGATTTAAAAAAATAAAAACAAAAAGTATTATATTTATCGATTAAAAAAGTATATGTATATATTAGCATAACTTTTTAAAAGAGAACAATTTATTTTTAATCTAATAAATAATTTTAGACTCTATCTTAGTTTATTATTAGAGTTTAGTTTATTAGACTCTTCCACACCGCAATTTTTCATCAATGCATCTCGGTCAAGCCGCAATCCCCTTCTTCACAATCGTCACTGCGGGTGCGATCTTTCGGTGTTACACGCCCAGGCAAGCGTAATAAAGCCACCCCTTCGGTAAACCATTAACCAGCCGTTGGCGTATCCCTTGATCCATCTCTCCATGGGTGGCATCTATCGCACGATAATAGTCACGATAATGATTCATATTATTCGTCTTCTCTCCTGAGCTGCTGAAACCGCAGAACAAGAAGAACAAGAAAGGCCGAGTAAAGACTTCTCGATTCTGTTTAGACATGTCTCGGCAAATCACTTTACAATGCTTCTATGCAGCAAGCATGAGAGCATGCTGCTCTCTCGCACCCCTGACTTCCGTTTCGTTTCTTCGAGTTCCGCTTTGCTAATGTTTCTTGTATTTTCTTTCGCTTGTGCCCCGCTTTTACTTTGTTCGCGCGTCGGAAGATGCTTTTAGAAGGCATTAGTTGGGATGCTCATGGTTCGTCGCTCATAGTCGTTTCGCATTAAGGATCCACGCTCGGTGTGCTCAACACGATCTTTCTTCTTACTTGATCCTCTCGAATGCTACCTCCTGCCTGGGCTGGCTTAATTTGGCGGATGCGTGGGCGACGTAAATGATTTGCGCGCAACTAGTATAATTCGATGATTCGAATCACGCGAGTGGACACTCGTGACGAGTAAACCGTGCTGCGCTGCAAAGTAACGAAGAAAAGATATGTGTCTTGAAACTATCGCACGCTAATCCACATCTTGTTTATCCTTCGCACGTAAGTGATTAATGTTATTTCATTAATAATAATCATACATATAACGCACACACAGTATTTATTGAACAACTGGAGTATTCATTATGTGAAAATATTATCTCTTATGATGATCTGTGATTTAGATGTTTTTTTTGTGTACGCGACTTTAATATATTCTATTTTAATCCTATATTTAGATTGTTTCAAAGTGTCAATCGACAATATTTGATTCTTTCTTTAAAGAATTCTAAATCTTTTCTGTCAATATTGTTTTTTAGTTTGTTAATTTGACTACAACAAATATCTGCCAAAATATGTATGTGAAAAAAGAAAAATATGTAGAATTTTTTATTGTAATATAAAACCGTAGAGATTTATTGTTTTTTTTTTTTTAATTGTCGTCTAATCTATGTTTCCCGTACAAATAGAGGAGGTCATGGTCATCAGCGTGATCGCGGCACGAAGAAAAGATATATTCATAAGAAACAGCACATCGGTGGCACATCCTTAATTAAGGAATGAGACACCCAGGTGGCTTGGAGCTCCAAACTATGCTCGTAAATTCTTCGGCAAACGCATGCAAAAAATAAAAATCAGAAAGAGTGCGGGAAGAAGAGCAATCGAAATAGAAAGACGAGAAAAAGAATAAAAAAGAGAGAATCGGAAATGACGCTGTCAATGATGGCTCCGACATACAGTCCTCGTAAGAAATTGTATTCGTTTCGTCTAAACTTAATTATCTAATTGCATATTTGGCGTCAAACATCAAATGCAACTTATGAATATAATGTTAATACGACACAATGTTTTAATTTACAAAATATTTGATGTAAATAAAAGTTAAATGTATTTTGTCACTGAAAGAGCATCGAAATAACGCGTTGTACTTCCAGTTACAAATCAAAACATTAAGTTGTTAGTTATGACTAATTATAATTTTAGAATTTATCAACATTTTGTAAACTTGGACATAGAAAGTAACTGTCGGAATTAACCTTGTTCGATACACCGAGTAGCATGTCCGACTAGCTGATCGGAGAGCTCTCCAGTCTGTGCTGTTCCTCGGTTTGCATAGTAATGCGATTACATAATCACTTCTACGTTGATTGGTTTTTGCATGCTTAAATAAACACGTACATTCTAAATCAACGTACTGCAAGCACATTTTAAGTATGACAGTTATTTGCATCTAATTAATCTTGTAAATTTATTGCATCAGATTTGTAATAAATTATGAACTACGCAGCGCAATGTGTGTGTGTTCGCGACCGATCGAGTACTATGATCTTTAGATTTAAATACAATAATCCACGAAACTGATAGCAATATATTTTGAAATATTACTATCAGTCTCGTCTTCGTATATATATGTTTTAACGCAAATTTTATATTCGCAAACAAAAGATTGAATTGCAAGACAAGAAATCTGAAAATCTGCATAAAAACTTTGTCACAAAGTCAAGAAGCAAACAAAGAAGTTTACATCATCCGGCTTCTTTCAATCGCGCGATTCAACGCTCACAAGTTTATCCTGCTCAGAATGACCGTGCATATTCATATCCAACCGAGTTCCATAGAGTACGCCAATACGCAAAAAACTTGGCAACGTAAACCTGAGAAAAGAGCTTCGCGAGAAACGCTAAAGTACCTGGCAAAGGTTCTTCGGAATTCTTATGGCACTGGCTGTACCGCATACGCGGCACCTCGCGTTTATATATAGATATAAAACAAACATACACACACTCATACATACACGTGCACACTTATATAAAGAGTATCCAGCGTAGAACGAGCCTTGAGCATATCATGGTAGGAACGGAATATGGGATGGCATCGGAAGATGACACATGGTCCAGCCGCCGGTTGCGCAGCGTCCTGCACTGAGAACTCCTCGACGGAAAAAAGATGATACCCAGGCGACGGGACGGAACAACGATGCCAAAGGAGCGAGAGAGGAAGAAGAAGAGGGAATAGAAAGAAGGAAAAGAGGAACGTCGGTTAGTTCTCTGCCACAAGCCGCCGGTACGAGAGCACAGTAGCGGCAAATACCCATAAATATAAAATATGTCCCTCCTTTTCACCTTTTTGTACGCACACCAACGTATCCTCTCCCTTCCGTAATATATCGATAATCATATACACACATCCTTGCATCTTTCCTTTCCTCTCTTTGCGTTTCTCTCATCGTTCCTCCACTTTTCATTTTTTCTTTCTTTCTCTCATCTGCTGTGTCCAAGAAGATCGCGTTTCTCCTCTCTCTCGTGACCGTATCTTTTTTCCAGCGGCTTCTTTGGCTCTGTTGCTCTCTTGCTGCTATCGGCCTCAACACCTTTATGTACAACATTCCTTGCTTCTCCTTTCTTCTTAACTTCGTAACTTGCTTCTTTCTTTTTTTTAAGATTTCTTCAATTTCTCACCATCTCCCTCTTTCTTTCAGCCGATTCCGCTTTTTCTCACTTTTGCTCGTGTACGGCCAAAAAATGTTTTCTCCTATATTTTTTCCTTTCCTAGACAGTCGTTATTATTATTTGCACATAACTTTTAGTTGTTTTTTTTTCTTCTTTTTTTACGGCAATATCAGCACTTCTACGGACACTTACCGCTTGTGAAAAGCTGCGAAAAAGTGCTTTTGCATATACGTGTGCGACACTGCCTGACGTTGATTAATCGGGTAATTAATTGATGGGGAATTGCTCTTGAGAAGCTGTTGCCTGTTTCAAGAAGGCGCGGATAAAAACGAGAACTCTTAAAACTGGTTCTTCGAGAGTGTCACGCATACGAAAGTTAATGAGACGATTCATTATTACGCGTTTATAGCAAGTTTTTTTTAAGCATGACCCTGACATAGACCTTTGTAAAATAATAATTTTAGCATTAGCTTTTTACTGACATCTGTCAAGTTCAAAGGAAAACAACAGAAAAGTGCGTAACTTTAAAGATTGTTCTGTATTTTTTAAGAAATAGACTTTACAATTTAAAAAAGTTTTAATATGATTTTTTAATGATTGTTTTGTTTTAGAAATAGCATCTTACACTTGAATTTACCTAGTATCTTATTGAGAAATTTACCTAGTATCTAATTTGTGGCCGAATTGAGAAGGCGACTGTACAAAATGCAGAAAAGATCTAGGTTTGACTTCTGGCTAAGACATCTTTTTTGCATTGAGATTTGTCAAATTTTATTGGGGGCTTAAATAAGTAGTTTACATATATGTGATGCAAAGTAGCGCATTCTATATACATTTTAGAATCGTTTATTCAATTTTCTTTGTATTAAATTACTTGTTAAAAATATATATTTTGCACTTGCATACAGCATATGGCACAAGTTTTAGTGTAAAGCATAGAATTTCTCTACTTATCTACAAAAGAAAGTAACCTAATCATTGATGAGTCAAGAATAATCTTGTTTAATTGATAAATTGGTAATTGATTAATCAAGAATCTGAAAGTAAATAATAAAATTTAAAAAAATTTTTTTAAAACAATGATTGTTATACTTATAGAGATAAACACAACAAAACTTTTTAAGAGAATATTCATAAAATAAAAAAGTAAAATAAAACATGCAAATTAATTTCTACTTTAAAAACTATTGATACCTTATTTCTATATAATTTTGATACTTTATTGGATGTGTACACATATTTTGTTTGTATATAAGAAAAACAAAAAACAAATTAGTTACGTAAGTGATGGCATGTTAGATCATATAACTAAATAAGAGTTCAATTTGGAGATTATAGAAATTCATTTCAAGAACTTCAAAATAATAAAGAAATATTTTATTGCTACACTAGAATGATATGTGAACTTTATAAACTTTATTAAATTAACGACATCACGATAAACAAAATAGTGCTCGTGTTCCAAATCATAGACTTATAATACTTTTAAAGTAATAATTTCACAAATTTTAAGATATTTTGTATAGTAATTATTAATTTTTAGTATAAATCAAAATAATTTGTAGTATATTGTAGTATATTGTAAAATAAAAATCTAATATAATATTATCTTTTGTAAACATCTTGCTATTGCAGATATCTGGCTATTTACCATCCCTAATAGCATTTTGACTCGGAGAATCTACATTCAGAAAAATAAAGAAAATTTGTTTAGTATTGATCAAAGTTGTAAAACTACATTTTAAATTTTCTACTGAGAAAGACTAAAAAACATGCGCAGATTGATATTGAGGGCAATAGAATCTATCTAATTCGGATCTGTTGATGCAAACCACATAATAAGACTTTCCTCCAAATTTCGAAACTTTATTTTGTAATTATACAAAGTATTAAAGTATTATATTCATGACAGTCGCAGATTATTTATACTTAGATCCACGTTAATAACTGGAACTTACAGAGATAAAGAGGCTTTAAAAAACCTAATTTATATTTTTATTAAATACAATAAAAACAATATTATTTATCTAATTTAATATTGGAAATAGTGATAGTGGAATTTTTCAACAATTCTCAAAGAAATAATCTAGAAATCTAGAAGTCTAGAAATTAATCTAAGTAATAAACAGTTAAATCTGTCAAAAAAAACTGTTAATCTTTCTGGCAATTTAGAAATATTTGAATTTTTAATTGTTGATGATGCTTTTAGACTTTCATATAGAATAAAAAAATCTTATTCTAGCAAAAACTTGAGTGATAAACAGAAAATTTGTAACTACTAGATTTTCTAAAGCACGCAGAATCATTGATTCTAAAAAAAAAATAAAGCACAGAAAGTAGTAATAAATGCTTATATTTTGGGTTTGGTTATAATTTTGGTAATAAATGCTTATGTTAATAAATAGAGAATATTTTACATTGTACCAGCCATTTGTATGTTACTAAGAAGTATTAATTATAACAGCTTCGGATTGTTTACACAATCATAAAAGTATTAAAAGAAAGAACAATGCAATGTGTGTGAATATAAATATTATAGTAAAAAAATAATATGCAAAAGATAAACTAGGTAAAAGATTTTAATTTAATAATTGGAAAAATGTATAGTTGCTATGTATATATTTTACATGTTTTTTAAATAATATATATTGAATAAATTGAATAAATTGTAATTGAATATATATTGAATATATTGAATACATTGTAGAATATAACATAATTGTCATTATTAAATGTTGTTGAAGAATATAATGATAACGTCAAGAATACTCAAGTTCAAAGATATGCATTATGCAAATTATGGTAATTCCATATAAATGCACTACCTGCTGTAGATGGTTTTATAAGTTCTATATAATTCTTAATTTTGTTGCTTGTATCAAAGTTTGTTCTAACTCTTTAGTTTCATTCATCTTTTTAGCTTTAAAAAATGTATTAGAACTTCTTAATAACAATTTTTAGCATTAACAGTTTGCTTATAATTTGTACTTTAAGTCAGTTTATTTATTTCTTTAAAAAAATGGAAATATTATCTGACTCATATGTTTTGATGTTTTCATAAATTTCTCAGCTACAGATACATGTGATTAAGATTTTACTACATTGCTATAAGTACTAAAACAAACAATTATAGTAAGAGAGCTATACACATTATATTTTTAAAACCACATTCACACACATATTTACAGACATAAAACTACCATGTCTTTTACTAATCTTGTATAAAAATGTCAATTAAGAAAAAAAGAAAATTGATGATAATTTGAATTTAGAGCAGCACTTTCCCTTCTAGACTAATTTTCAATTTTTTTTCTTCTCTCTCTCTCTCTCTCACTATTGTACTGTTTTCTTAATAAAGTGTATCTTTTGTAAGAATAATGTGATATATAAAAATCACTTGTAGTAAAAGTTCAACAATAATTAATAATAAAAGCATGTATAAATTGAAAATAAGTCATCACAAATTAAAACTTTTTTTAATAAAAAAAGTTTTAATAAAAAGTTATTACAATTTATTGCAATCATTATTTTAAATATTTTGTTCTAGTTTATTTCGTTAATCTTTTAAGTCCTACGTGTCACTACAGTGACTTCTTGCTAATCGACGTTTTAGGACGAATAGCCACTATAGTGGCTGTCTTCTTTATCTCATATTGAAAGCCATACAACATACAGGAATCTCATTTTGCGATAGAGCTGTCCGTACAGAGATATAGCTCCATGACAAAATTTTTAAATATTTTTAAGTATTTTTCAAAAGAAGTTTTCTAGATATTTGAAAAGTTTCTGTAATATTTAGTTAAACTCATCGATGTCATCAGTATACATATATGTCAAAAACATTTATTGAGTGATAGAAGTATTACTTTTATAATTGATTATATGTTCAAAAATCGAAAGTTATGCCTTCTCTTAAGGAATTAGAAGTCGTTTAAATATTAAATGCAGTAGACTTTTAAAGATTTTATGAAATATAATCCAGGTGCACTTTATGTGCACCTTAGAGAGAAGTGTTTTTAACTAATTGTAAGTCTAATCTTTATACACTTCAATATCTTGCGTATACATACACTCGCATAAACTCGATGTTTCTTTACTTAAACTTTTTGAAGGTCACAATAGTTCTTAAATATGTAGATGTATCTACAAACAATACATTGTTTGACATTTATTTTTTTGGTAACGTGCCTTTTACTCGTTGTTTTTCATGTCTACACTATTTACAGAAATAAGCAACAATTGAACCTAAATAACTTTTGTTTAAAATTATAAATAAAGAAAATTTAGTTTTCAAGTTCAATAGAATGGAGGTGAGTAAACTTCCTATAGTACAACTTTGTAGTTTATTATAGTCTATTACTTTGTAATTATATTAGATGCGAACAATTTTATTTTGCTTAAGTTGATTTTGTCATCAGTAGAAACGATTAAAGTATCAGTGAAGCAAATGCTTATATTCTTGCGATGAATCCATGCCTAAACAAGTGCGAAAAGAAATAACAAGGTAAAACCTGTTTGCATCATTTGTTGCTTTTACATATCTTAGCTCTTATGTACCAATTAAGTTCTCCCTTGCCAATAGTTTACATGACAGTGTGAGGATGTATTAGCAGGTGTGTACTTATACGGACAACTTTCAATAACCGACAGTGGATCGATTCGCGTCAGAAGAATTCTGCGGTCCGTGGCATTGGAGGACGGGACGCGAGAAAGCAATTTAGCAGGCGCAATAACAGACATCTATTTTTGTTGTTGTCACCGATAAAGCATGCAGCATATAAACGCGATTGCGGCATCGCAGAATTGTCGTGCAAGACGAGAAGAATAAAGAGAAGAAAAGGGGCAACTCCCTAACAAATATGAGAGAAAAAATTCCATAAGCGATTGAAGAACGAATAAGCAGAGAAGCGGAACAACGACGACGACGACGACGACGACGACGACGACGACGACGACGACGACGACGACGACGACGACGACGACGACGACGGTTCTCATTATTATATTCATATTCAGGCATGATGGGAGCAAACCCTCTCCCTCATTCCGCGCTCTGTGCCTTCTTCTCTCTCTTCTACCGCGGATTCCCTCTCGTTTTCTCCCGATCTCTCCCGTGAACCGCTTCACTCCCGCACCGTCGCGTAGAGAGGCGGTATAGATATAGCGGTATAAAAATCTCTATAAAAAGTTGAAAAGTGCCGCCGCCGGAGTTGAGAAGCGACAATGGATGAAATATGCCGCTTCGTTCGACCTACTGGAAGCCTTAAGGTGCCGGACACCTCCTTACACCTGCGCGCGCGAGCGCACGAAACCTCGGTGTGTTGTAGCGCCTTATTATAAACCGAGTCGGCGATCCCAAGCATCGCCATCGGATGGGACTTGAGACGTCTGTCTACGAAAGAGAGAGAGAAAGAGAAATCGATGCGGCCTTCTACCTTGAATAATTCCTGTTGTCGCGCGAGACCGCGGGGCGTTCGCGGCGATTCCGTGAAATTTGGGACCTCTGTGGTGTGTGTGTGTGTGTGTGTGTCTTATCCTCCCTCTTTTCAAAATAACTTGTCTACTTTACTCTTTTTTTTTTTCATACAAATTTAGGTTTGCTCCGGTATGGTTACATAGAAAATAAATATAACACAACAATGAATCCTGATCAAATTATGAAATGATAACGTGATACCTCTGTAATATATGGTTACACATATAAAACATTTAATTTTAAAACTTATATAGATATGTGAACATGTAAGATTCTTTCCAGGATCCAGAGATATTCAGTCTTTTCTCGGACTTAGAAAGGTTTCATATAGATATTATGTAGAGCATTTCGTCGAACGTCGTTGTGCAGCTCATACATTGTCAGAATTTTTTCAGAGTTCTATCTTGATACTACTGAATCATTAATCAAGTGCGAGAAGTACAAAAATGTGTGCAAAAATTGCAACGAATTACTGCAGTAGACTACTCACAATGCGTTTTTAATTATAAGCATTTTTCGATCACAGTGTCTTTTATATAATATTTAAAGGCTTATAGTAAATATCAACATTGAATAAAATACAAATAAGAAAAAAGTCTGATCTAGCATTTATTGGCTATCTTCTCACGCTCTTACGTTATATTTCACGTGAAATCAAAAACGTGAAATTGCTTATTTAATCTAACATACGAAGATGTTTTTCGGGTTTGAACCGCGTTAGTGTCATTTTTATACCGACGTTTCGTGAACATTACAGCTCACTTCATCAGGATACTGCTTATTTAATCGTTTAACTTCTTCTGAACAAACGAATAACTTATTATTAAAATGGTAAAGCTTTATGAAAAACTTATGATACAGAACGTATGTACAGAATAATCCATTATTTAAAAAATTTAAAATTTATTTAAAATTTTTTTAAAATTATTTAACAAATAGGAATCATTGAACAAAAAGTTACATTGAACATATTGTAGGTATTATTCTGCGCTTCTCGACGGGACAGATGATAAAATATAAATGATTTGTAAATGATTAAATTTAAGATTACTTTTGAAAATAGTTTTTAAATTTTTTGTTTAGTAGTCTTTTAATAAAAATTGAAGAATAAAGTACGAACTGTTTAATGTATGTATATATATATATATAT
>QVNZ01021591.1:0-14143 GCA_014825645.1 Pseudomyrmex dendroicus
GGATACCGGATTATTCGTTCTGAGTATTAATGGTTTCGGATTATACGCGATACCATATTATTGTACCCAGACTGGCGTATGGACTAGTCCTTAAGGTCCAAGAGCCACACTTGCACCAAACCAAACCTAGTGTGCGTCCCCATCTGTGTCGGGCTCATGCTCAAGTAACGTGATTGAGACTGTTTTTAGGACGGAGATTAATTTGAGATTACACTCGACATAATTATTAGAGAGATTTGATTTAGTTTCATCTTCCAAATCGATCAACTTGAGTGAAAAAAATCGGCCCGGAAAAAATCCTAAGGTGTTGAGCGGATTCGAACTCAGGACCTCCTTGCTCGTAGTCTTGACACTCTAGACCGCGAGACTATTAGGCCGGTCTAGGTGCGAATAACGGAAGATGAATCAGTGATGCCTGGTTTAGAAGAAAGTATTACGCACGATACGAGTGTACCATCTACACGCGCCCTAATGTCCGATGGAGATCATACTGTGAACGAAAAGGTGAAAAAATTCATTTTCACGTCACGGAGAGCACTAAACGACACAAAAGACGATAACAAGGAATGTTTGGAAATCCTCATTCCTGAGGTGAGAAAAGAATTTGCGAGAAAACATGAAAACACATACTCGATGACCGAGCAATTTCTGTTAAATGTGTGTTACGTGCTGTTTAAGGTTAGGTCGCTTCTGTTTGGCAAAAGTCAAAGCGATAAGTCCCGCAACAATTACCTATTAAATTTTTTTTGCGCGCTGCATAGTTTTGTTTTTTTTTTTTTTTTTTTTTTTCGTATGATAGAAGTTCGTCGATGTCGTGAGATTTCTCGATCTTTCACATTAATACACATACATACACATTTATTTGTATATTTATGTTAGAGCATTTAACGCAAGTTTACTTGTAAAAACACAGTTTTAGCCTTGATTTAATATCAACTATATATCAACTACATTTTTATTAATATGATAAAATTAACATTTATATGGGCGATTCTCTGTGAACGCGTAAATTTCAACTTTCATTTTTGATAAAAAATAATTATTATTAAACTAACGGATAGCGATAAATTATGTTTTTACATACCATTTTAAGTCATCATTCGTAATATGAATACATAACTATGCAATATAAAAAACTTATTTATGTTTTTTATGTCAATATATCACGGAGATTACAACATTAATTATTACATTAATTATTTTTAAATTATTTTATAATGAGTAACATTTCAAATAAATGCACTTATGAATAGATTGATGAAAAACTTGTAAGCCCAAAAACGAACTTTTAGCGCTAATTGTTCAAGAAGCAAATGACACACGGAGTTTACAATACCTAAATGTACGTGATATATAGCGTCAGTCAAAACTCGGTAGGTATTGTCAACATGCGTGTTTTGACCTCTGCGCGAAAGCGTGTTCGTAATAGTATGTTTAGAAACTGTACATGCAGTCGTCGAGCATTCCGACATTCACAAAATCGACTTATTTATCTAAGTACAATTTATCTAGTACAATTTATCAAAAATTAGGGGACATAATTTAATACTTTGTTACATCAAGCAGTATGCGATATGTTATTCTTTTTTTTACGTAATATTACTTATTTTAGTATACGTAAAATTATGACCTGCACAGAACTATATATATGATGATTTAAAAAAAATGAATAATTTAAAAAAGGCGGAAATATCTGCAGTTCTTGCGTAGAGAGATTGCAAGTTAATGCTACATCTACGGAGATTACAATTTAATGCTACACTTGTATAAAACTACTTTCGTAATGATTTTTGAAAGCCTTTTATAGTTAAATAGTATAAAAAACAGTATTCTCATTCTAATAGAGCCAATCAGAAAATAAAATTGTATTATACAAAAAAATTGTATTATACAAAAAAGTTATTTTGAAGAGACACAAATATGCATGTTTTTTTAGAATCACCCATATGAGTGTTAAAAAATTGTAAAATTTTAGGAATATAATTTATAGAATTTATATGATTTACAGAATTTTAGAAATATAATAATTGTAGAAACAATTATATTTGTTGTCATATCAACATTTATACATATATTGTCATTTTAGAAAATAATTATCTTTTTATTTGTTTATTTTCTACACCTGTTTTTTTACAATATAATTGAGATTAATTGTTTTTAGTCATAGTTGGTAGAATTTAAAAACAACATACAATGATGTTGCCTCGCTTTTTGAGTTTTAAATCACCGTTACTTTTTTTAGTTTTGTATTTCTGGTTTTATAAATATATCACACAGGCCTGCAAAATTAAAGATGTTGAAAGTCGTTTAAGAATTAAAAATGGTTTTTTACGTAATTCTGTGCATTGAATACGAATCTGACCAAAGAAATTGCTTATCACATCAGGTTTTTGAGATAAATAAATTAAAATAATCCAAATGATGATTGTGGCTATATTCATGAAAATAGTACAGAGAAAACAAATTATTTTCAAAACTTTTATTAATGGCTTTATATAGTATTTATTATCTTTTAAAAATTCTTTTCAAAATCCATTGTTATTTTCCAACGTGCAATTGTTTTTCGCCGAGATATATTAATTAGAAGTTATAAACTTTTGATAACATAAGAATATTATACAATAGGAATATAATTCTTTTATACTGAGTTCAATAAGAGCAAAGAATCGGTCTGCGTATAAAGGAAAAAAAGTGAAGTAGAAATAGTTATAATATGTTGCGCGCGGGATTGGTGAAACATCCGCTGACAGCCAATAGTTGTTCAATGTGGAATGGAACTTTCTGATAGGTGAGATTCGCGAAACGGACGAGTTTTCGTTTGTTCCGATTCTATTCTCTTATTGAACTTAGTAGATTGAAGTAACTGGGCACTAACATAGCAAACTAAAGATATTTCAAAGAGTTTTGGGAATCGCTGATTTTTAATCTGGTAAACTTATAAAATAACGGATTAAGATTTTAAATAATTATCTAAAATCTAGGAGTCCGTCATATTGAATCTACCATTTTTATTTTCGTAAATCTGACACCAGATCTAGAATCAGCGACACACACACACACTCTCTCTCTCTCTCAACTTTTTAAATTATATTCAATTTATCTGTAATAATACTCAATTCCTTCAGACTTTTAAAAGATAAAGATACTATTGTGATAAAAAAAATATCGGGATTGAAAAAACATTTTTTTAGTAGGACTGTTTCTAACGCTAAATTTCACGGTAGTACCTTTTTTAGTCTAAAAATAAACGCTTGTTTCGTGATTGAGAAAAAGTATTTCCGGTAATTTTTAATATATCGAATTTTGTTGAACAAAGAATTTGCGTAAAATTTTATCTTTGGAACGAAATTTTGTGTACAGAAGTGGACTAGTTGCGGAAGTGTTTCAATGATGAGTGCATGTTAAGAACAAACATTTTTGAATATAAAAATGGTATAAAATGTTCAAAGAAGACAGAAAACGCCTCGAAGACGAGGATTGCTCTGGAAGACCTTTCACTTCAGATGAGCAATGTTAAAGAAATCAAGGATTTATTTTATTTTATTTATTTTATATATATATACTTTTTATTTTATTTTATTTTATTTTATTTTTATTTTGTTTTTTTAACTTTTTTAACTTAACATGCTCAGTGATCGACGATTGACAATTCGAGATTGAGCGTGTTAGAATATCATTTGGTTTATGCCAATCGATTTTGAAAGACAATTTGGGCGTGAAATCTCGCGTTGCATCTCGCATTGTTTCAAAAACGCTGAATTGTTTCGTGATTTTATGATCAAAAATTCAACAAATACCACTATACAAACTCCGTACTCGGTATCGTGTAACTTTTTTATTCTCTCGATTTGTCGCTTCGTGAACATCGTTTTGAATTGATAGATGCGATAAAAGAGAATTCGCTACGCGTTCTGAAAGCTATACCTGAAATCGACTAAAAAATAAAAGATGCTTCGAGGATTGGAAAAAATGTATTGCAGGGGAATATTTTGGAGAAGCAAAATCAATGTGGATGAAATAATTCATAGTTAGTGTTTTATTAAACTAGTCCCGGTACTTTTTGATCATACACAGTAATACTTTTATATTTTCAAAAGTTTATAACTTTTAACTATATATGTACACTGAGTTCAATGAGGAAAGAGAATCAGAACGGACGAAAACTGATTGTTTCGTGCATCTCTCTTATCAAAAAGCTCTTCCACGGTCATTAGCTGCCAGCAAGTATCTTGCGTGCGCAACGCTATCTCCAATTTGTCTGCTTTTCTCTATGCACAGAGCGATTCTCTTTTTTCATTGAACTCATTGTATATAGTATATCTCGGCGAGAAAAACTCGCACATTAAAAAATAAAACTGAATTTTGAAGAGGAAGAATATATAAAATCACTAATAAAAATTTGGACAATAATTTGCTTTTTTGTAATATTTTCATGAATGTAACCACAAGTCAGTTTTAAGTTATCTTATTTCATTTATCTCGAAAATCTGACGTGATAGGCAATTTTTGCACTTAGGTTTTCCAGCGTACAAAAAATTACGAAACTATCTTTAAATTTTCAAACAACAAAATTTCATAGATCTGTTATATTATTAATATAATATCACATTAATATCACATAATTTTGCTTTCTCTCTCCAGCTATATACACAGGCGACAGTGTCCATTTGTGTGAGAAAGAGCATATCAGTGTGTCTCACTCACACTAGTAGATATTGTGTTACATAGTGTCGCCTGTATACATAGCTGGAAAGCACTCATTTGGTGCGTTCAGACAACTCAACAGTTGCACAAAGGTTAAGAGATAATCACTTATGATTGGATCATACTTTTGGAACCGTTGCAAATTTTGAGGACTAGTCCTATTACAAGTGATGATCTCTCAACCGTTGAGTTTTTCTGAACGTAACCATTGTTAGTACTGAGCTTTATTAAATATAATTATATGCAATAAAGCTATTATAATTAATGTTGTTATATAACTCAAAATTGGAGAGAAGCAAAATTTTACATTATTAATTGCAGTTACTGGAGGCTAATTATAGTTTTTATACCTGGCCTTGTGCACCTGTGCTCGCCTGGTATCTCTGGGAACAGAGGGGGAATCTAGCCGGCAAACGGATTTTGGAAATCGGCGCTGGCACTTCGCTACCTGGGATTCTCGCCAGTAAATGCGGAGCCGTTGTAACTCTAAGTGATTCGGCGAGTCAACCGAAAACTCTACAGCATATAAAACGGTGTTGCGAATTGAACGGAGTCACAGATCGCGTTCGTATTGTCGGCATTACCTGGGGCTTCTTTTTGTCCAGTTTATTCACGCTTGGGCAATTGGACTTGATCATCGGCTCAGATTGTTTCTATGAGCCCGAGATATTTGAGGACATAGTGGTTATTGTGGCCTTTCTATTGGAAAGAAATCCACGTGCAAAGTTCTTGTGTACATACCAGGAGCGTAGCGCCGATTGGTCTATAGAGCACTTACTGAATAAGTGGGGACTCTCGTGCATACACATAGCATTGAACGATCTAGATGCGAGTTCCAATATTGATGTTTATGAATTGATGCAGAATCACACAATACATCTACTGGATATACGACGGATAGAATAAAAGCGGTTTAATCTTTAACTGTCATGGCTGGTGCTGTTTACGCAAGACACATATTCCAAGTCACCAATATTCCCTGGACAGTGAGTCGTCACGAACTCGCCCTGTACTTTTCCCGATTCGGTCATGTGCAAGATTCTTTTGTATCATTTGATAAACAAACAGGTATCCATCAGGGTTACGGAAATATAACTTTTTTGAAGACGGATCATATGTCTAAAGTACTAAGCCAAAAACACACTCTTGAAGGAAAAGAATTAAGCATATCCGTTCGAGTAAGAAAGTTCGAGCAAGATTAACTGACATCACAACTTCTACAATGGCTGAGAACGATATGACTGACACGGATCTTGAAGAAACGTTTGACTTAGCAGCCAAATATCTGCAAACAGTGGCGTCCGAATTGGACACGAAGCAACTGCTTGGATATTACGCTTTGTATAAACAAGCTACCGTAGGTCCATGTGACATTCCTCGGCCCAACTGGTATCAGGTGCAAGCCAAGCATAAGTGGGAAGCATGGAAGAATCTCGGGGACATGAGCCGCAAAATCGCAATGACAAACTACGTGCAAGCCATCACCAAGTTTAATCCATCTTGGGAAGAAGAAGCAAAGACTGAAACTCCGGGATGGACATCTGTTAGCAAGTTACCAAAAACAGATGAAGAACTGACGGATGCAGACAAGACGTTTTTGGACTGGATCAAAGAAGGTAACGAAGAGAAGGTACGAGAATTGTTGAATAACGATCGCACACTTGTTAACACGCTGGACGAGGATGGCTTGTTACCCATACATTGGGCAGCGGATCGGGGTTATGTCGGAATAATGGGATACTTGATCGGCAATGGTGCGAACGTAAATTCTCAAGATCGGGACGGTCAAACACCTCTTCATTACGCAGCGAGTTGTGGTCACGCAAAAGCAGTCGAATATTTGCTTTCGATCGGAGCTCGGTCTATTGCGGATAACGACGGTATGACACCCAAAGATATTGCCGATGAACAGCTGATAGCTCTATTTTAAAAAAACCGTGTACATTCTGCGTGCATGCGCACGCACGTTCTATTACTACAATTGTTATAACGTAAATATTAATATGAATAAAACTGTATTCAATGATTTATGTGTGGAAATTACGCTTTGATCTATTCATCTTTAATAGAGTAAATCTTTATTTATATATAAATAACTCCTTTACTAGTTCGCTACATTCACAGCCTAAGCACATCTTGGATAAATGCAACATTTTTTATTGGCTAGATTTTTGTCATTCATTCATTGCTTAATTAATCTTACGAATTATTATACAATTTAATAATAGTTTTTTCCATACACCAAGTACACAGAAAATTCGCGGAGAATGCAAGGTTTGTTAATTATTGGTAGCAACAATAAAATTTTAGAAATGACGAAAAAACTAATATCGGCATCTTTTTAACTTGTGTACACAATTTAAGATTTGTTTTGTCGATATACTTTCATGCAGTACTGTGCGACTTACTCTGAGAAAAATGTTTTACACTTTCCTACGTTACGACCATGTGACGTAACATGTTATATCTATCCGCAAAAATTGAGTAAGTATCCGGTAAAATTTTTAACTTTTATTTCAAATAACTTTGTGACGCGTCTTTTTATACCAGATTGCTTTTGTTGCACATATAACATTTCAAACAATGTCAATCAAAGTAATTTTGTATTTCGAAATATCTTCTTAAATTCAACATTATTAGAATATACAGCCAATTGCAAATAGTAGATAAATTTTAACATCAAGCTACATACATCCAAATTGCAAGTGATAAATAATTCCTCGAAATGCGTTGAAAGTTTGAATGTTACAAATCTAGCATTCTCAATAATACAACAAACTCAAGATCTTATTTTTTGTGTGACACATTATAAAACCTTGCTTAAAAATAACCTGCAAAAAACTCTAAAAACAGACGATCCATTAAAAAACATTACATAATATTCGTTTTGTGTATATTTACATGATAAAATATAAAATAATAATTTTCTGAAAAGTAACAAAGTTAATAACAAAGAAGTTTATATAATTGCACTAAGTTATAATCATATAATTGATAACATTCTTTTGTAGATACATATAGAGAGAGAGAGAGAGAGAGATATGCATATAACATAATAAATTATATTATTATGTACAATGAATTATATTATTATGTATATATGTTCAACTTCTTTTCAGTGCAATTATCTTAATCTGATAATCTCAATCTCTCAGTGGCGTAGTAAGGGGGGGCGAGGGGGGCGATCCGCCCCGGGCGCCGTCTTAACAAGGGCGCAATGGAGCAATATGTAAACGCATTTTTGCTTGAAGCTCGAGCGTTATTTAATTTAAAAAATTTACTGGACAGCGTAGCGTTTGAGTGACAATTGAGTTGAATTTTCATTGTCGGTTCAGCATCTTCTTAATGCGCTCTTTCCTTTTTCGAAACAATCGAGTAGCGCAAAAACAGACGAGTCGTTCACACTTTTCTCAGTCTCCAACACAAACAACTGTGCGAACATATAGCCAAATGTTTTACGATCGAGATACCATTTCTTTTTTTTTTCTATAATACTAAATTAAGAGAACAGTTTGTTAATTACTTGAATGGTCATTATCAGAATAATCTAATAAAGAAGGCAAGGGGAAGAAAGACCGCCCCGGGCGCTGTCTTTTCTTACTACGCCACTGCTGATAATTCAATTACAGAATCACGAGTTTATTGTTGGATATTCCGCGATTAAAACTTTTAACTTTGTAAAAATATATGTATTTAACCATGTTAACTCTCTTTTCATTACTATTGATAGCGCTCGAGAAATTCGCTCCAAGTGCGATATAGGCGTTCAATTAAATTTCGTCATCACGCGCTTTAATCATTATTTAAGTGTATAACTGTTTAATATGCTGCAGGTTTTTAAATAATATATTTTTAGTGTTTCAATAAAATTGATTGCTGATACGCGTTTTTTGACATTTTATATAATAATATTAATAAATGATCTTTCTTCACATTAACAAATATCACCCGTTGAATCGATTCCAATATAGAGATCCTGCAAGTCTTTTTTAAACGTTAAGGCTGCGTTCGGAAACACCACTCGTATATATTTTATCTTTATTGCTCATTAGATATAAAACAAAGAATGACGTTTGTGTGCACACGAGTGATGTTTCCGAATGTGGCCTAAATCTTATTTTTTTCTGCTTTCTTGAAATGCATATGTCATACAAATAAAAATCAATTTCAAATGCAGATAAGGTTTTGTCTTGCAAGATAGAGTCGAATTTTTTAATTAACGCATATCGAGCACACAGAGTTTTGTACGCTTTAAATGTCTCACAATGAAAAAAAAGTCCAATTAAAGCTTACTTTCAGTAGATATATACTTTCGGAATAATGAGCTTGTCAATATTTTGAGCTTGTATCTTTCCTTTTGCAATAGTAAAAATCAGTGAACCGTGTATTATACTGGACTTCAATCGTCAGAGTCAAGAAAGTAAGACAGCAAAAAAGCTGTCTGTATCAAAATTTTTCTCTAGTTTTTATTTGAAAAATTAAACATCAAAGAAATCATTTAGCGAATCAAAATTCACTAAAGGGGAAGAAAAAAACCACATCAATCTGTAGCCTTTTCTCAACTGCGGCTCTTTTCTGAGCATTTCAGTATAACATAGGAGTTCACTGGTAAAGATATAAAAGTCGATAGTAAATTAATATTAATAATTATTATTATTATTTACGGATGCAGATATAATGTATGTATACCTAAGACAATTTGGAAATTACACACGGCGTGCTGCCGAATGGAGGAAACTCAACGTCCGAATGGACTTTCAAAAATTCCGCCTTCCTCATTCTTTCTCTCTCTATTTCCGCACAATGGCAATTTGAAACATTCTATTCAACTATTTGCTCGAACACGATAAGTTCTATATAAAAAGTCGTGTACAGAGATGGAAAAAAATAAAGACAAAATAGAGAAATAACTATGTCCGAATATTATCAAATCTACATATATGCACTTCTCTTCTCGACGGACTGAATGTTGATGTTCTTTCATGTAAATACAACCGCGGTCGCAGTTTCACATATTTTTCAACAAGTCTTTAATTAATCATTACTCTTGTATAATATGTGGACTCTACTTAATCACATGTATTGTCATGCATAAAACAACATCTTCAACAATAAAGATATGCGGGTGAATGTTTAAGAATGTTCTGGAAGTCACGTTTTTCACACTTTTTTCGTATTAACTTTCGTTAGAGATTAGTGCTCTCTTGTTCTGACTTAGGCCGTGCAATAGGCGGCGGCGGTGGCGGCGGTTGCGGCCTTGGCAGTCGCTGAAAGACTCTTGGTGAGGCTGGTTTCTGCTGCGGCGACTTGAGAACCGTCACTATTGTGTTGGTCTGCGTCTGTACATCGACAATGTTACCTTCCGATCTTGTTCGCGCGTGCGCCTTTGCCTTCGCCTGCTCGTGCGACGGCGTCTCGTCCGGTCTCTCCGACATCTCCAGACGTTCGGCACCATACAACGATATCGAAGACGGTCTGCTACCTACGCTTGGACTTCTCTGCAAGTTCGAAGTTGCCGTGTTGCCAATGCTTTCGCCGGGGTTGGCGTTACCTCCACGCACTTGTATTATACTGACCTGCTGTTTGTCCACAGAATATACGTGAGCCCGTTCAAGTGTTAAAAGCTGTAGATGATTTAACAAGAATATTTAGTTTCGTATATTATTACGTTACGTTAACGATAATAAAAAATAGACAAATTAAGAACAAATAAGCAAGCTTTAGTAAACTTTACGTATAAAACTTTTAGTTCACATAAGGCCTTACGTTATTTTAAAATGTGAAATCCAGGCGAAGTGTTATTTGTGTCGTCCACTTCGAACTAAACTTATTACAAACCAATAAATATAAATGACTCTTGAGAAGTTCAGATTTCAAAGTATGACAAGTGTCACGATTATCGTATTTTATATGCACGCAAAAGAAATCTTTCTTGCGTTTTCTTTACTCACTCCTGAATCGGCTTCTGGATTCTCGTTAGTGAAACGCGGTTGTTGTCTGATAAGACTTGACGGACGAACCAAACCGGGTGGACGTTCAGGAATTGCCGGTTTACCGCCTCTCTCATTTGGAGATACATGTACGTTTGTAATATTGTTATCTGACTTTTTACGTAATTCAACTCCTTCTTCTGTAAAGAATTAAATATTATATATATATATATATATATATATATATATATATATATATATATATATATATATATATATATATATATATATATATATATATATATATATATATATATATATGTATGTATATATGTATGTCGTATGCACGCACAAATTGTATTATACACATATTAAGATAAAATGAAAGTTAATATATAATAGTAAATTAATCCTCCAGATACCTCACATATTTGACTCCCGGTGATACCTTATCAGAGTCAAAATGAGACAATTGACTTCTTGGACTTATATCTCCAGTAGGTAAATGTTGACAATGACAGATCCAGCCCCGATCACCTTGATCACACATATTGTCAAGAACATTGTTCTGAGTGACATTCAAAAAGTTTTAGTCGGCGCTTGTTATTAGTTAAAAAGTTGTGGTCTTGAAAAGTTGGACCATTCTTCTATGCAAAGGTAAAGTTGCACATTAGCTACTCCCTCTCTTCGATCTTTGTGAAACTTGGTATCTATGTATTTTTAGTCGCTGAAAACAAATGTGAAAAAAATTTTTGTTGCATATTCAAGCCGCCATCTTAAAAAACAAGTAAAAAAAAAAGCGTTTTTCACGATTATCCGGAGGAGTGCAAAGAGAGGACGAAGGAGAGGCGGGCTTTCTGCTTACACACAACACAAACAACACAAAAAATATAAAAAAGTAAACTTTTTATGTTGTAAATGTGTCAACAACGCTTTTTTACATGTTTTTTCAAGATAGCAGCTTGAATATCTGATCAGCAAAAAATTTTTTCACGTTTTCAGCGACTAAACATACATAAAGATACCAAGTTTCACAAAGATCGAAGAGTAACTAATGTGCAACTTTACATAGAATGATCCAACTTTTTAAGACCATAACTTTTTAACTAATAACGAGCGCCGACTAAAATCGGTAAATATGACCGAATAGGGAAGCAGCTTCCTACAGCCTTGAGTCTGTCATATGTTATCAAGATCGTGGCCCTAAGTGATCTTCAAAAGGTTTTAAGTAATGCTCACTGTTTGTTAAATAGTTATTAACAAAAATATGTAAAACGGTTTATTATGATTATCTCAGAAAGTAATCACGTTAGGGAACAAGTTTTTAAACAAAAAATATGGGAAATTCGATGTTTTATAAAAAAGGTTATGATCTTCATTTACCTAACTCCAATCGTTTTTGTTAGAACGTAAAAACTGAAAAACTGTTGTTGACAAGCAACGTGGCTAAAACTGAAGCAAGGTTTCACATAGGTTTCGACTTTCTACGCAAAGCGAGGGGAGGTGCAGGTGGAGGAGTGTAGCCTCTCCTCTGCAGAGGGGCAAAGCTCCCCTTGTGAGGGGGCGCAGCCCCTTTGCCTACAACAGTACCCAAGGTGAAGTAAATAATTTGTATAACTTTGAACTTGACATATATTAACATGCATCTTGTTTTTTGTACGCAAAACTCTCAAGTGTGTGTTGGTTATCTCTCATTAAAGAAAGTAGTAGCGACGACAATTTTAATTTTGACTTAATAGTTATTAACCATTTTTGTTAATAACTATCAATGTTTTGAAATGCATGTTGAGCAGAAATGCTTTAACACATTATAGTTAACTGAGCTACTGACTGACACGGACTAAGCCGCACACGGCAGTCGACGACGACATGAAAACAAAGATGTATGTTGATATAATATGTCAAGTTCAAAGTTATACAAATTATTTACTTCACCTTAGGTTAGGTTACTGTTGTAAGCAGGAGAGGCTTCGCCTCCCTATAGGAGAGGGGCTACGCTCCACCTGCACCCCTCCTCGCTTTGCATAGAAAGTCGAAACCTATGTGAAACTTATGTGAAACCTTGCTTCAGTTTTAGCTATATTGCTTGTCAACAATAGTTTCAATTTTTACGTTCTAATGAAAACGGTTAGAGTTAGGTAAATAAAGATCATAACTTTTTTTTATAGAACATTGAATTTCCTACACTTTTTGTTTAAAAACTTTTTTCCTAACGATTATTTATTTTCTTAACGATTTCCAAGATAATCCTAATAAGCCGTTTTACACATTTTTGTTAATAACTATTTAACGAACAGTGAGCATTACCTAAAACCTTTTGAAGGTCACTCAGGACCATGACCTTGATAACATATGTCAATAATAAGCTTGTCAGAAGCTGCTCCCCTATTCGGCATATTTACCCTAAAATCTTTTGAATGTTACTCAAGACAGTGTCCTTGACAATATATGTGAAGGTCAAGTTGATCGGAGCTGGGTCCCATTATTGTCAACATTTACTCTCCGGTATAATAAAAACTATTGAAATAATATTATATATGAATCTTAAAGATATTAATATTATATATGAATCTTAATAATCTTGAAGACTGTTACTTAAATTAACAAAACAAAATTTTTTTGCATTTTTTCTAGCAAGCGGTTTTTTTTTAGAAAACAGTTTTAACAACAGTTTTTTGAAAAATGGTTTTTTGGAAAATGTAATTCTTTTATTTTAAAAAGAGATAAGAAAACTTTAATTAATATGCCAAAAGATAAAGTTTAAGAGTTCTTGTACTACAAGAGAAAAGGGAAGCCATAATGATCCATTTCAGAAAATATAGTTTTTTGCAAAATAAAGTTTGACAATGTTCATCTTGTAAAAAGAACAGCAGAAACAAAATTGCGGCTCTAAAAATATAAAAATTATCTGGTCTTGTTAGTATCAGATAAAAATGCATACAAATAACTAGATGTAATTAGAAATATTATATTTTTTTTTATTTAACTTGTTTCAAGCTAAATAAAACCTCTGAATTAAAACGCAAACTGTTCTGAGAAACACTGTAAACTACTACGAAAAATTATTTTCCAGTTTTCGACACTTCTTTTGAAACAAAAATGTTAGTTTTATTACATTTACTTATCAGAAATGATAATTAGTGTAATCACTTCTGCTGCTCTACCAGAGTAAAAAAAGGACAAATTTTTATTTTTTTGGCTCTTTTTTTGTTATTTTGTACGAACTGAAGCTGGAGATAAACTGCGTATGTACTACAAATCTTCTACTTTTGCCTTCCTTTCCCTCGGTCCAGATTTGTTCTTTCATCTACATAGAAATGGTGCGCGATTTAAAAAAAAAAACTTTGTTCTCTTTTAATCGTAGGATATCTGAGGGTTAATATACATATAATAGTATAAATACTATCAGGTTGCTCTTTGCAACCCTGATGAAGTGAGCTGAAATGTTCACGAAACGTCGGTATAAAAATGACACTAACGCGGTTCAAACCCGAAAAACATCTTTGTAT
>QVNZ01021592.1:0-13338 GCA_014825645.1 Pseudomyrmex dendroicus
ACCAAACTGTTGCGTTATGGCGAATCATCTTAGTGCACAATTATTGCAAAATCGTCGTTATTCATGATGCCATTTTTGTGCAATATTTTCACAATTTGCCTATTAAGGTTGCGTAATATATTTAATTTTTTTATAAAAATAAAAGTAATATGTTCTCTACAATAGCTAAAATATCCTATCTAGTATGTCGGAAGAATAGAAAAAACTGAGACTTTATTTTTTGTTTGTGCCATCAGCAGTTAGAACAAATAAATTAGATACTTTCTAGACGTCTATAAAACCTTTCGTCTATAAGGACTTTCTAGCTTCATTTAAAAGATAAAACATGTGTGGAACTTCCAATATTTCAATATATCTTGAAAAATGCAAACATGCGAGATAAGACATTTTAACTTAAAGACGGCAGTATAGACATATGCATTTTCTCTAAAAGAAAAAAAATATCAGTGCTGGACTCTTCTGTCAGAATTTCATACGCAAAAATTATTATATTTGTTATTCTTCATCTATTGTGAAAACGGAGAAAGAAATAGATATTCGCATCTAGTTTGCTAGAAATAAATACTTATTGTTTAGTTTCTTTTCTGCACAAAAAATCATATATTCTTTGCCTCGAAATAATATTCATGATGATTCGTATCTTATAATAATAATAATCAACGGAATTAACTACATGGAATTCGTTTGTGTAACAACTACAAATGATACGGATAGAAAAGAGAGCTGACACATCATTTCCTCACTGCGCAGTGGCTTCTCGGAATATCCTTTGTGGTTGATAGCAAGGATATCTGACCATAAAAACAGCATGTCACAACGACGCGACGGTCAATTTATATCTTTTCTGTTTGTCTTGATTTTAATCAAACTTTCACTTCAAAAAACTGTCTTTAACTTAAAAAAAAAAAAAAAAAAAAACTCGCGCTCTCACGTTTACGCCTCTTCGGGGTGTAGCCGGAGATAAGATAGCTGTACGTGTATGTGATATCGTATTAAGACAAATTTACACGATTCCCTCTTGAAGATCCTTTTAAATGACTCATTTAAGATAAATATATTTGACAAAGACGAGTTTAAACTTCGAATAAAAATTAAAGAAAATTAATGTTAGTATAAAAATTAATATTAAGAAAGAAGAAATAAAGCAAATTCGCAAACAAGAAATTAGTAGTATTATGATCTCAGAGATTTTTGTAAATTGTGTGTTAAATTATAATATAATCTAATACACAATATCAAAAATAAATAATATGATAAGAAAAAAAAGATATTTATGGTGATTAAAACTTACAGAAAATTTGCGCGCGCTTGCGCGTAGATGTTATCAGAGTATTATTTAGGAACAAGACACACACAAGTCTCTTTAAATTATTCTACTATTATTGGCATCATTAATATTCCGTACTGTCAAAAGATTACCATTGGATTGTATAAAGAATTCAAACAATACCGTAAAGAGGTTAAGATAACACTTAACCCTTTCCCCTCTCTTCCGTCGATCACATGTGCATTTTAGTTGGAAGCAGTACTGGTGGCATGTCGTAAAGTAAACCTTATGTGTACTAATTAGGACCATTGAGGAGGAAGACGTTCTCGATATAGGACGCCACTCATAAGTTCGTTGCTGGTCACACGTCGCTTATTGGCTTATTGAACTTTAACATTATCACTACTTTCCGTAAACTATGTATTTCTTTTCTACATGATTGACATTTTTTGCAATATTAGTAGTTTCGTCTCAGAATATATATTTTGTCTTAAGATTTAAGAAAAAGTTTGTTTTTATTCTTATTAAAATCATAAAGATAGAAAAACTATACATTTTTCTTTAATGAGAGAAAAAAAAAGAGTAAAATACACGCTTTATATCTATATGTTATAAACAATACCTGATTTATTCCCATTGAAGTAAATTGATAGTATTTTTACTAGTCACCGCAATGCAGAGACGTACTTCAAAGCATGAAGAGATTGTTGTGGTGCGCATATATAACGGGGATTCGCACTGGAAGACAAGAAACCGGGGAAAGCAAAGCAAAGCAAAGCAAAGCAAAGCAAGGTAAGTCAAGACGAGCAAGGCTTGGCACAAGACAAGACTTTACAAGAGAAGAGAAGGTTTAGTTCTTTCCCCCCTCTACCCTCTTCTCACTCTTTCTTTCTCTTTCTCTCCCGAATTCAAGACAAAGTCTCTCGTCGGACGTCGCTATAGTCGTTTCTCAACCCTTTCACGATTACGTCACGTTAAAAAAGCTATTTGGGGTCAACACCCCGAGCTGTAGCGACACGTGTAGTACTTCTTGGTTCCTCTGTCCTCTCACCACTCCGCCGCGGTCCACCACCCCACGGTAATGTGAAGACAGCCCTCTCTCTTCTCTTCCGACTCCTTCGCCCGCACGAGCGATGACGCCATTGCAACTTCCCTCTCTTCCCTGTTTCTCGCCTACTTTAAGAGAAGTCCCTTCTACTCTCGCCGAGATTGCTGAACTCCCTAGACTCATCAAACCTAGAGTTCCAGATAGACATGAATGACACTATTGAGGGCTGACATAAATAATAAAAAAAAAGATAAAATAAATTACACATCATGTGTATAACAAATATCTCTTCTCGTAAAAGAAAACATGAATTAAGAACACAAAATTAAAAAAGAAGAATTTTTAAGAAAAGATAAGATACGTGCTTGCGCGTGTACGAAAATACGATGATTAGAGAAGATATGCTTGCGTAACGGCTGTATAAATAATGATCTGTAACAAACAAGTTTTCTTGCAACAGAGAATATTAATGCTGGAATAGTACATATTCACAGAGAAAAGGATGAAACAAAGAAGACAAGGACGCAAAGCCTCGAGCGGATACAGCCCTGGCCGTGGGCGCAGCTGAGAATAGTAGGGGAAATAGCCGAGTTTCTCGGAGATGGAGCGCAGACTCTGAGCTAGAACTAGCTAGAGTCTTGCTAGAGCGGAGCCAAGGACACTAGATGATCAGCAATAGCTAAAGGAACTAAACGATGACGACAGCGGTGGTAGTGACTTCCCTTCACCCCGATCCACGTGCATCCACATCGTCTACGTGCCCGTCTACCTCTCTACTCCCCTAATATCCAAAACCGACATCGTCCTCGGCCCCTTCGCGCCACCGATCCCACCCGTCGCAACCGCCGTTACTGTTGGTGCTGCTGCTGGTGCTGCTGCCGCCACCGCCGCCGCCACCGCCGTCGCCGCCGCCGCCACCGCCACCGCCGCCGTCGTCGTCGCCGCTCTGAGTCTCTCTCCGCAACGCGCTTCCCCTTCCAAGCACTTTTTTGTCCAACTATAAGCCTCTCTCGTCCATCGCGACAAGGCAGCAGCCATCGTGTCTTTTTATCAGTCGACCGAAAAGATCCACGGGAATTCTGCCGTAACATTGTACCCTGTGTATTCGCTAGTTCGAATGCAAAAAAAAAAAAAGAAGCAAAGAGAGCACACTTCAAAATTCTTGCGCATCTTCAAAAAAATATATATTTATATTAATACATCGTACGTATATATACATATATGTATACATGTATTTATAAAATACTAAGGGGTGGAATTTACATCTCCCTTTCATCTGTTTGTGCCATGCTAAATGGGGGCATCCCGTTAAACGCGTTTATCCTAGGGCAAGAGAAGTAGTGGGGGTGAAGATAGAAGGGAAGAGAGAGGATGGAGAAGTGCGCATGACAAAATCCTGGCGATACAGTAGCGTATTCGCGAAATAAAGCACACATGTCGGGGTGAATGTATCACAAATTACACGATATCAGTATAGCAACTTTGCTTGCAGAACTACGCGGGCTCACTTGAAATTATAGAACAATTTGAGAATATACATTATTTGATAAAGTCGCTCCGCCTCATTCTTGAAAATTTCTCACTTGACGAGAATTGTTACGTCAAAGCAAAATGGAATCAGCGACCAGAAATGTTTGCTACAGTGATGTTGCGGATAAGTATGTAGGTTGAAGTATTTCTCTTGAAGTTCAGTGTTGCGACTTCGTAGCAAGTCGACGGTGGCGGCGACGATGGACAGAGAAAGACGGACGCGATTCTCTGCTGTCGTCTGGCAAAAAAGTGCGCAAGCGCGCGCGAATCACACTCTCCCTCTACTAGCTCACCACCTTCTCTTCCTCCCCTTCCTTCCCTCGCTTGAGCTGTACATGCGAATTTCCTGTTTAGTGGCCGGAGGAAGAGGAGAGACGGCGGAGTCACATCCCTTTTCGTGACCATCCCCGCAAGGTTCGAGGTCAGTTCATTTCTATTCTCTTTACCTCTTGAGAAAGGACCTTCATTTCTCTGCCTTGACCCACGTTTCATATTATTCGAAATAATTGGTTGAGCGATAATTTTTTTTTTTGTAACAAGAAAAAAACTTAAACAAAGTGTTTCATAAAATTGACTTGTTGATTGATTGAATTTAGCAATAAAAATCGATCGAAGTGTAGTTTCAAAACTTTGAAGTTAATAGAATTTTAATGTACTAGTGATAAAAATACTACGTTTATTCATTTTTACGTATTTCTTTCGATAAGAAACATTAGGATTACGTGCATTGTCGACAGAGAGCGAAAAGTAAATTATACATAGTCACGAAACAGAAAAAGAGCGAGAGAGAGAGAAAGACAGACAGAGAAAGAAAGAAATATATTCAGAAAGGAAAGCTAAACGAGAACTTCACAGGGGCAGGCAAAGAACGGCCGATTCACATTCGAGAGGATAAGAACAAAAGGGCAAAAGTAAGTGTACTTTTTCGAGGGTGACTGAGGGTGAGGGCCAAGGAAGAATAAAGCAAAAGCGAGACGTAACCGCATAGCCAACGTGCGTCAAATAAAGATGATGCTACATGCAGTAAAGAACGAGAGAGAGAGGAAGTAAGAGAGAGGGTGTGTATGTGTTCGTTCATTCCTTACTAAAGCGAGGAAGAAGCAACATGTTGAGAGGGTGAAGTGAGGGACAAAGGGGAGTTTGACGAGCACGACGAAGAGTGCGCGTTACTACGCGAGAGTCAGACGAAGAGAAAAGAGACGAGACACCACGAGCAGGATAGCTTGAGAGCGAGACGGGGTGTTGGGGGAAGCGGTGGCGTGTTGCGTAGGGTGCGGGGGTGGGGGAGCAAAACGAGAGCTCACCAGGGTAGAGTGCGAGAGGGTGTAGTGGGGAGCTCTCCGGTACGGCGCGTCGTGTCTCTAGGTGGCGGTGGTGGTACACAAGTTATACTCTCGCGGGAGATTGCGGAGTACGGAATTGGACTCCGCGACTTCAGACTGGACTTGATTCGGGTTTACTCGGTCGTCGTCGGCTCGGTGGTTCGTTTGGTTGAACGAGGGCGCGCGAGCGAGCGAGCGTTCGTTCGTTCGTCGTTCGTTCTCGAGCGGGTGTGTATCGCGCTAGCTGCTGCTGGCTGCGTGTGGTGTAGAACGACCGACGGTGAAGGGTACTGCGAGTGGAAGACACGGCCGTGGCTGGCTGCTAGGCGGGCGTAGGCGAGGTACCGTGACGGCCGTTCGGTGGCGCAGCAGAAATTTCCCGACACGACTGGCGCGGGTTGGTCAACAGCGTGGTGTGCGTGTATCTTTTATCTCGTTTTCGCGCACGACGCTCGATTTAAGTGTGCGTGGCGCGCAGTGTACGTGTACGTAATCGGTCGCGCGTATGCGTATCTGCCCCGAGAGTCCGCGCCTCGACTTGCTGACATGGCGTCCTAGCGTTGCGCACGGCCGAAGTTGCACGTCCTTTCGCACACCACGGAAACGGATCTTTATCCCTTTTGCTCACCCCCTTGTCGTCGGAACGCGAGGATGCCGAGGTAAGTGCAAGTGGTATGTGTTATGTCCACGATTTGTTACGATATATATCTATGCGTAACATCTTCGTGTCGTCATCGTGTGTCGTGTGTATCGCCTTCGTCATCTTGCTCGCTCTCCTTGTCGCCCTGACGAGGGCGAAAAAGAAGGAACGAAATCGATGTGTATACCTTAGCGCGTTTTTGCAAGTGTGTGTTAGGACCGGGCGGTGTCGCGCGGTGAATCTGTGTTTGAACTCGCGTGACGACGGCAACGTTCGTAAAATGACACAAGATGAAATCGAGACAAGCACAGGGTCGTTGCCATCTCGAGTTACCCTCGCGAATCAATATTACTAGCGCAGCCAGACGATCTTGTTTCCTCCTCCCTCACACGACACGTATACACCTTTTTGCGCGCCCTCTGCGCCTTCTCTCCTACTCTCCCTACACACTCAAGCCTTGTGCTCTCTCTCTCTTTCTCTCGTGTCTCGGTTTTTCGTTTTCTTCTACTTCGTCTGAGAACTACTCATGTGGTGTGTTCATACGGTGTTTTACTCTGTGAATGCTCACCAGTGTCCATACGCGCGTATGTATGTGCGTACGCGCGTGTGCTACGCGTTTCGTATGCGCGTGTGAATATGTGTATACGCTACGAGCGCGCTCCTACGTGGCTGCGTCGGAAGGGTTAACAGTGGCGAGTCAGCGGGGCGGAGCAAAGAGGTTAGTTTCGAAGTAGCTTCTTTTCCACGAAGCAGAATCGCCAAACGCAGAAGGAATTTGCGCGCTCCTTCTCTTTCTTTCCTCCCTCTCTACTTGCACCCTTAAAAAAGAAAAAAGATGACGAGCACGGGGTATCGGATAGCTTATCGACGCATAGATGGGCGACGTGCTTCTTGACGTGGGTTTTCACTTGAGAAAGGGTTGCGTAAATCCATCCTCCTCTCCTACCTCACTTGTCCTCTCCTACTTCCCTCGTCCTTCCCCTGCTTCTACCCTCCCGTTACCCCTCGCTCCCTTCCCTTTCTTTATGTGGTGCGCAGTCGGTTGCAGCGCTGCCCATCGGCGCCGATACGCCCCGGGGTGTTGAGGCTGACTTCGCTTTACTCGGTTCGGTTCGGCCGTTTTCGGTCGCGTCCGTCCGTCCGTTCGGTCGTCTGTCCGTTCGTCCGTCCGTCTGCCGGGCATCCTCCCTCTTACAGTCGGCAGTCGCGCTCATCGAAGTCGTACATGCGTGCGTGCGTGCGTGCGTGTGTGTGTGTGCGCGCGTTTTGTGTGGTACGTGCAGCTCCGTTTTCTTCCCGAACAAACACACGTATCTTGCATCTTCGCACGATTGCTTAGACAGTCTTTACGATTTTCCTCGTTCATTATATATTTGCGCGGTTTTTTCGTTAAAACTTCGGACGTCCTCGCTACTCTAGACGGTATCCGAAACACGTGTCTTTCGTAGGCTACTTTTCGTAGGAGAAAGATACAAACGCAGTGTCACAGCGCACTTCTAATTAACTTTAATCGGCACAACTTCATAACGATAACGAGAATTGTGTAATCTGTGCACCCTTTGCCCCGAACAGCAAGCAGTTTCTTGTGGATGTGCAACGTGTTTGTTAGTCACAGCGGGGTGTTACCAGTGTGTGGGTGAGTTGTGTGTCACGTTGCGCATGTGTGTGTGTGCGCGCATATGAGCGCGCAGGGCCGTGCTCGACATGATGATTTTTCCTGCACACGAGCACAAATAAAAATCACGTCCCGTCTGCTGTGTGAATTGGAATAAAATTTATAAATGTGAGATCTCTTCCATGACGAACATGTGGCAAAGATGATACTTTGACCAACCGCGTGCAACACATGCAAAAAAACTATTAGAAATAATTTATTATTCTCGTAAGAACACGAATTGTTTATTTTCATAATTTATGTTTGCGGTGAAGTATTAGCCTTAATAAAAAAAAAAAAAAAAATTCGTTCTATTCGATACTCGAGTGCTCCCGATAACTGAGTTAACAGGGATTCACGTTATCTTAAAGATATAAACACGCTTGAACGCTTCGAAATATGTAAGTGGACTTGGCTCCGTGTTTCACAACATGGTAACAAGAGTCAACGAGATTTCGAGTGTTTTAACGTTCACGGAGTGTCACGCGGGACCATCGTCGTCTCTCTTAAAAAAAACTACCGATAATGACACCCCGTATATAATTACGTAAATATCGCTTCTTTCATTTTAACGTTTTCAATGTTTTATGGATATTTAGGACGCGTCTGTGTGATATTTCCTTCAATTGAAAACGAAAGGTATTACAACAAGTTTTTCTTCTTTGTAACTCTTGCATGATTTTATATTTAAATTTCGAGTATTTTTTCTAAATCTATAAGCGTATCCAAAATCTCTGTTATGTTATTCGAATGATTTTTAATTTTCGTGTAATCGCGCGGTATAAAACAATCGAATAAACTCAATGTTCATATGTGCGTACACATTTAGTATATTTTGTGTGTCCTAGTTCTACGCGATAAAAGAAAAGTAATACATTGATATTTGTGTAATTCCGACGACACACACATATACACATATATCCTTCGATGTGTGTGTATAAATTTTATATCTTTATTCTCAAGTGCTTCGACTTTGTACAAAGCGCACTGGATTTGAAAAGCATCGGGGCAAAGTGCCTAGCACACGTATAGGGGAGAGAGCGCGCGGAGGGCGTACGACGACGCACGCGGGCGACAAGTGCACGCAACGAAGCGTCGACCCGTCGACCGTACCCATGTGCTTTCCGATGAGAATTTACATGCGACTTCCTGCGGGCTCTTTCTCTCGATTAAGAGTAGCGTAACGATTTTATCGCGGTACCCGCGAGGGGTTGAAGCGGCGCCAATTATGGTGGCGATGATGGTAGTTCGAGCGAAGGGAGAACGGATGTGTAAGGGCGTAAACAGACAACACACAGCAAAAAAAGGGGGTTAATATTCGTCACGCATCGAATACGCCGAGTTTTAAATTCTCAGCTTATCGCGAAATCGTCGGGAATTTCAGTTCGCTAATTTTTTTTCTTATCTCTTCGTCGATTTTCAATTCTTCGTGATTTTTAGAAGTAGTTAAGTCTAAATTTTTAGAATTTCTTCGAGATTATATTCTCACAAGATTATATGGAGAGTTGTTAGGTTTGTATCGCATAAAAAAAGTTTTGTGTTTTGTTTTTTATTGTACATAGATACTTGTCCACAACTTTTTGAGATTTCGATCTTTGTATATACTATAAATTATTCAACTGCTCACGTTTTCTGAATAACGTAGGGTACAAAATTGAAGAAAACAGTGGCGAGGGGTGTTCTCTGAACCGAGAAGAGTTTCCGTGTATCGCGTCCATAAAGCGTCCAAGAGTTTCCTTTTTCCTGTTCTTCCATGATAAACTGAACTAGCACTCAGCGCGTACACACACACACACATACACCTGTTGTGTTTTCCTTTTGTTAATTTGAATATATCATTCGTACTTGTGAATTGTAAATATATTATCACAGAATTATTAATGTACTAAAAATGTACAAATGAGGAGAGTTCTACATTGTTCTATATCATATGCTTTAATATTAAAATATTGTTTTATATTCGTAATTTTTGTATCGAAATGTTTTTTCGATAAACATCTCAAACATCTCAGGATAATAACGAGTTTTAAATGAGCAATTTAGAGCTACAAATTACAAGCATTAGAGAATAAGAACGATTAAGTTAGAAACTCTCTTTTGAAGATAAGATTTAAGTTTATAATTCTCGAGTTTTACTCAAAGTGGCAAGTAGCTCGAATTTTAAAGAAATAGATACATGTTACTTTTTTTTACACACGATGTAATATATGTATATTACATTAGCAATAGTATACATAATGTTGCAAATAATAACACATTAACGTTTCACTCGAACCAATTTTTCTCAATGTACAATTGCTACGATCAAAGATCAAGTTAAAACATGTTTTTGCGATCTTGAATAGTTCGTGTATCTTTATAGCTCAGTTTGCCAAGATCTTTGATTTAATTAGTCAATCGAGTTTCCGAATGACGTCACTTATAACAGCCGTTCGAGCGTTGATTGCTGTTCATAGTGGGTTATTATTTCGGTAGTATTGTAATGGGGGTGTCAATGTCCGACAATGTTCTCTTCTCGGCGACGAAAGAGGAGAAATCGCGCAAAAGAGCGTAAAGTTTCATATATCTGATAAAGAATGTTTAGGCTCTGAAGTTACTAAACTAAGAAATAAATATACGATCATAAGAGCCGTTCGCAATGATATTGTGCGGAAATATGCGTGTGTATATACATATATATGTTTACATGTAAATTTTACACGTGAGTTTTTTGAAGTGAAATCTCAATTCTTAAAATCATAGAATGCTAAGTTTACTTCTCTAAGATTGCTATATTTGCATTAAATGAAAGATCCCGTATACCGCCTCAACTTTTTTCGCAATAATTTAAAATTAGAGGGGTATACAGGGTCTTTTATATATGTAATGCAAATATAGCATCCTGTATGATTTTAAGAATTGAGATTTTAATTAAAAAAACTCACATGTAAAATTTACATGTGAACACACACACACGCACACACACGTATATTTCCGCACAACATCCTGCGAACGGGTCTTATGACTGTATATTTATTTCTTAGTTTCATATTTATTTTTTATATACATATAAAAAAAAAGTTTTGCAACCCCGCTGCACTTGTTCGCATCTTGTTCTCGCGACACTGTGATGACTAGAAGTCGGATATAAATGCCATGTCCTAGTTACACCTACGGTATGTATCGTAGGATCGGATTCCGGTAGCCAAGCTAAACAGGGAAGAAGACATGTTACCAATCATTCTTAGACGTTTTTCAGTAATTTCTTACGATTTTAATCGTCAGAAGACGATATATGACGGAAGTTTTTTTTTCCATGAAAATCTCGAAATATAAATAGGTAACATCAGAAATGAAAACGATTTAAGTAATATATGCTTGTACTCTTGTAAAATTGTTTTATAATATATTCTGAAGAGTTTTTTTGTTGAGAATTTGAAGTTCTTGTCACTCTCTCGAGCATTCATTTGATATTTATTCGATTATTGTGTCTCGTCCTCGAGCAATATTCAGTCATTGGAACCGCGACATCCTTTCGCGGATCGCTCCGTTTCTTGCGGTCTTCTTTTTTTTTTTTTTTTTTTTTTTTTTCACGCGCAACGGCGTCATAATCGGTGTAAGAAAAACTTTATAAAGTTTCCTCGCGTGCACGAGCGTCAAATAAATTCACATTATTCTCATAAGATTAAAACAACGATGCTTTAAAATGTCAAGATTTTAATGCGACAGCAGTCGTCGCTTTATTTGATTAATTTATTTTCTGTTGAAATTTCTGAAAACAACCGACAATTTGTATATATAAGATAACGCGATATTGCACATGTAGACTTTTACAAGTTTGTGAAATTTTAAACGGTGCTGAAAGAACTTGCGGAATTTACGCCAATGCACAGTGAGGTTTGAGCGTTGTCATTGCCGAAGGGGTGACGAAAGGGCGAGAGAAAGAGAAAGAGAGACATTAGAGAAGTCTAGGAGATGTAGGTCTGTCGAAAAGAAGAGCAGAGTCACAAAGATAACTGCTTGGCAATGAATATCAGGGAACGTTTCGGAGATTCTTGAATGCTACAGAATATCGGACCCTTCATTCACTGACACCTCTCTTTCTCTTTCTCTCTCTCTCTCTCTTTCTCTCATATAAAAACTACAATAATTATATATACTGAATCATTTTAGAAATCTCGCGAACTTCAGTTTGCAAGAATGTGCAACAATTAAATATACAGTAGAGATTTAACAATTAATCAGAAATTTTCACTTAAGAAAACACTTTCGGAAGTAATTAATGTCCTTTAAGCACCTTCACATGTAAAAAAAACTTAAATCAAGGTCGAAGAATAAATACACTTAAGGATTACTAAAACACGAGAGAGGACATCGATGTGTTTTTTTCATTTACGCGTGTATATTTGTAGTTAACAGTTTTGTGCGCGCGCGCGCGCGTCTAGTGTCTAACGGAATATATTTTCGAAGTGTCAGAAAAATTGGAGAGTGAGCATCCCTGGGTTTGCTTCGGTTTTAAATCTCGGGCAAACGCGAGCGTGCGAATTAGGAATGCCGTGCGCTTCTCTCTTCACGAAGCTTCGAAAATGTGGGACACGGCTGTACTCGGCGCGGCGCGACCAGCCGAGGGTCTCCCCGCGCCTCGAAATTCTCCGTTAACTCCGCCGTACCTGGTGGCACGCCGTGGCTAACGGAATGAGCAGTACCCTGCGCGCTGACTGACGCATTTCTACACACGCTCACGCGCCAGATATACAGGGTGTACCAGGAAACTCCACCCGTCCCGTATATCAACAGCGCGCGGTTTGTGAGTCCGAATGAAACATTGTTGTCTCGCTGTCGCAATTTGTCGTGTTGTGCTATGTAATTTTTTACTCAGTAAATTAAAGAACATCACACGTGACTTTTCTCTCTGCGTTTTCGAATTGTTATCGCAATCTGACACACACAGAGAGAAAGAATAAAGACAAAAGATAATTGATCGGATGTAAATAAAAAAGTTAAAATATCATTTACTACCGAAGTAACGATGATGATTGACACAAACACAATATAGCGAGAAGTAAGTCGGAAAACTTAATGCGCGATAATCGCTCTCTAGTGCCCTTGAGTTTTCCCTGCTCTAATTATTGAAGTTCCGCAACTTGTATGAGAGATATCAAGCAAGACTTCGTGCTGTTCCAGATTTTCGATTTTGACAACGTTACAATAAAAATCTCTTTTTATTTCATATAATTTGACAAAGTAAACAACTTGTACCTATTTTGTAATGTTGCTTCATATTTTAGTTGAAATGTAAGGTACGAACTGTGAACCAGTGAAACCTGGAGATAGAAAGTCCATTTTTATTTTCTTCGTTTGACAAGCAAATTCTATATAGCTCGCTTTTTCTTCTGGCAATATTAATACAATCGATCGATTTCATTTTTGAACCTAAATTGCGGAAATTTGGCTAATCGATACAAAAATCTACGGACGACAAGAATGTCGTCTCCGGATAACGCGTCCTCGCCGCGTGATCTTTCTCTCTCCTTCTCTCCTTCTCGTTCTTCCATCGAGTTCGCTCCTTCCATTCTCCCTCTGAGCTACTATCTCTTCTCGCGTCGAAGTAGCGCGAAGGCGACGATCGCGATTGCGAGTCACGTAAATCGCGGACTCGAGGAATCGCACGGATGTCGCAATCGCGGTAATATTCGCGCTGTGATCTTCCTCCCCGCGCTCAACGCGCACGCGCGCGATAAAGAGGAGGAGCAGGCAGGAGACGGGCGAAAAAAAAAAAAAGTAATAAGAAACGTGTTGTGTGTGTGTGTGTGTGTGTTTGTGTGTTTGTGTGTGTGTGTGTGTGTGTGTGTGTGTGTGTGTGTGTGTGTGTGTGTGTGTGTGTGTGTGTGTGTGTGT
>QVNZ01021593.1:0-15689 GCA_014825645.1 Pseudomyrmex dendroicus
CAAGAATGGGATTAAGCCCAACCACTAAGCAGAGAATAGCTATCGTCTTAGATGCGAGCAAATTTGTATTTCAATGGGGTTTTATTCCGGCCGTTCTCTTTTTAGGTTAGATCTTGGAACATTTTATTGTTTCATCGTGTAAGCGCGCACATGTAGCAAAATCTTCAGCAAAACTTTTTATTTCTAGGATTTCGCAAAGGCGCAGATCCAGGCATGCCTGAATTAACTCTCCTCAAGTAAGCAGTCATTTATAAACATAATATTTGGTGATACTTGAGAAAAATGTGTCACTCTTCTATTTTGTTTTTCAGTTTGTTATGGCAGTAATATGAATTTCTATTCTATCCATCATACCGGTATCTTTTTCATTCCAACAAGAGTTATGTGTGTATACATGTATTAGATCTTGACTAAATATATATTTGTTTAGACAAAGATCATGTGTATAAAATCTTTCTCCACAAGATTATCAAATTATATCACTGTAATTTATATTGCACCAAATAAATATGTATGCCATTAAGTTAAATATCTTTTAATATCTAATGAGTGAGTGTAATCTGTGTGTTACTCTTCTTTTCAATGTGATTACATCATTAACTTCAATAAAAATGTTCCTTTTTTAAAAACTCAAACTATATTTTCTGCCAGAGCTATGTATGTTATGTAATAAACTTGGAAAAAGATTTATCTTTTGTAATATTTATTATGTGTTGACTATATAGTTTGTGATATTAACTATTGTTTCTGCAGATATTTATATATACTATAACATACAAATGTCAATCATTTTTCATTTGTCATGTATAGGAAAAGCATATAAATATTTTCATTGTTTACTATCAAGATTCACTGAAATTATTACATATGCAACTTGCTTTATTTCTGAATAGTTTGAATATTTTTTTTTCTATTACTACTGAAGTTTTTTTGCTAAGAATCCTGCGATATATATAAGTGTGTGTGTGTGTGCAAAAATGTCCAAAAAAAAGATTTAAAAAATTAAAATATTAATATAAATATTGTATGGTCAATTAGCAAAATTATTTCAACACGAATCTATCAATTTTCTTTCTCGCGATCATAGTGAGAGTAGATTAATTTGTAGTGATTTCTAGCATTAGGTTATTTGCGCACAAAACGATAATAATAGCAAAAATTAAATATTTATGTACATATGTATTGTCAGAAACGTACATATGGGACAGTTCAAATATAAACTACTTGTCAATTTAAAGTGCGATTTTTGAAATATCGAATACATAAGCTCACAATATACGTACACACTTACACTCTTAGAGATACAATAAGCGCGAAATATATTATAATGTTATATTATTTACTATCAATAGCAACAAAGAATAATTTAAGGAAATGACTTACCCGATGCTTTGTAGACACATAATAATGTATGCGTGTTGACAGAGTAGTCAGAAGTTTCGATGCTGCGCTTGCAAAACTCTTGTTTTTTTTTTTCCATATATCGTGTACAGCTGTTAGTCTTCACACTTTGTCCTTTTGATTAGTTCCTTTAGTTCCTTTTTTTCTTTCAAACGTGTAACTTTTCGTTGTGTAACTGCTGCGACAACACGCGTGTATACGATATTTTGTTTCTCGCGAAAACTCGACCGTATTTATTTGTTACACGAAGCTTTGGTATATTAAATTGTACATCACGAAAAAATGCCCGATACTTTACGACACTGCGCGTATGACTAATAGTCAAGCGCGAGACGATAATTATTGCGAGAAATTACGGAACATTTGAACGCGTAATTGTCTCCGCGACGCGCGTCTGCCATGACTGCCCGCCAATCCAAACATCAAAGCGCCGCGGCAGTTCGCGCTATTCACACACCTGTACAAAGTACATATACGCATATACAAGCGAAACATGTAGCTGTAATATTATTTCATATTAATAGCAACAAATGATGTGATCTAAAGGGATATGTGCTTACCTGATTACACTCCAACTTGATTCGTTAATTGTTACGATGCGGCGACGCGTACGATATTTTCTTTCTCGCGGAAGCGCGTTCAACCATATCGCTGAATACGAAGCTCTCGCATTTCTTTGCCAATTAGCATTACTAGCAAGTGTGCTTGGATGTATCGCTGCGAACGCTCGAGATACTTCAGGATACTTTAAGATACACACGGGCGACTGATTGTATTATAATCGCGAGGAATATGGAACGAAAATTCGAACGTAGTTTCACGCGCGTCCGCCATGACTGATGCTCGCCAGAATACATCGAAGCGCGCGATATTGCGATTCTCGAAACATCGAAGCGACAGCGCCCTCTAACAAAAATAAGGCCAATATTCATCGTACTATCGGCCTTAGGCCGGTGTTACATTCTCTTGCGTCGTACGACGAAGATTTTGAATGTGCTTTGATTGGCTGTCGGATAGAGCATTATAGAGAACTTTGTGAGTACAACCAATGAAATCTTTGTCGTGAAAAATAAATCGCAGTGTAATAGTAGCTTTAATATAAGTATACAAACATGTATGATCGACATGACCTGTGGAGATGTTTCTCTTTACATACACGTAATATATGTGTGTGTGTGTAGTTTCTACGTATATGCGATATGTAATATATATACATGTATATATATATATATATATAGAATACGTAGTTAAAACTAGATATTTCTGACTGATTTTTGAGAGAGATTCCGCAAAGATTAACGAGGTTCGACAACTTTATTGATTGAGAAGAGCGCAAAAAAGTATTGTATTTTTCAATAACATAAGACCGCACAAATGGTGCGACCGCCGCATAATGCCAGGTTGTTGAGATCGTGTGAAAAGGTCTCCTAAGAAGAGGAGTGCCTTTCGTTTTCGAAAGCGATTCCGTAGGCGCGCGCTCGCGCGAGCCGTAGCGTCGAAAGGAACGGCCCAGGATGGCGGAGAATCAGGGCAATTCGTCGGGTCAAACCGGTACGTTATCGACTTTCGCGATGTCGTTTACGAGGAATCATGGAAAACCTAACCTCGGCATCGCTCTCGAGGCTTCAATTCTGTTATATACGAACAACGGAGATTTTGCACTGTTTTCTCGATGTTTTCTATTATCGAATTGCAGGTTCCGGCAGATCTTTCAATTTTCCACGGTTGGATTTTCGAACAAACAACGACGTTCAGAATGAGAATGCCCAGAATGAGATGTCAGGTATGTGTGTGTGCGCGCAATAATTTCTTTTCGCGAGAATCTGTCAAACTCCATTCATCGTGTACGTTCTATTACAGAAAGACGAAGACAGCTAAAACTTAGTTTCCAAACACAAGGCAATAATTTGTTATTTGCCAATTCGACAAATACTTCATTTTCAAATTCAACGGGAGCCACGGCATGTCCACCAATGTGAGATTTTACCAAGCAAGATAGTTCCACTCGTTTTTCATTATTTCTCTGTAATAAGACTGATTTTTTTATTCATGACAATAGATCCTCTCGTCCAAGTCTGCCTTTATCTTTATCCAAGCTGCCAGTCAAATCTCGCAATATGTTGCAGCAGCAAGACTTTCTTCCTGATAAGACAAGGTACAGAATTATATCAGAATATAATTTATATACACATACATACGTAATCTATCTCTCTTGGAAGAATAAAATCAACCTGTTGTATATGTAGAGATAAGCTGCGAATGTGCCAGTCTATGCAAACTACTGGCAAATTACAATTATCTCCAGATATGATATATGATTTCACAAGTGAAGATCTTCAGGATCTTGGAGAAATAGGAAGAGGAGGATTTGGAACTGTAAATAAGATGATTCATAGGATAAGCAATACTGTTATGGCTGTGAAGGTAGGTTCTTTTTTCGTGTATGACATATATATCATTTCATATAGAATTGTAAAAATTTTTAGAATTGTAAATTTACTTTCAGAGAATTCGCTCTACTGTGGAGGAAAAAGAGCAAAAACAACTATTAATGGACTTGGAAGTTGTAATGAAATCGAATGAATGCCCGTGTATTGTGCAATTTTATGGGGCTTTATTTAAAGAAGTATATACATCTATTTTCAAACATATATATTATATATGTTTGATAGTTATAATCACAATTTTATCTTTTCACATAGGGAGATTGTTGGATTTGTATGGAACTGATGGACACGTCATTAGACAAATTTTATAAATTTATCTATGAGAGATTGAATCAAAGGATACCAGAGTGTATTCTAGGCAAAATTACAGTGGCTACTGTAAAAGCATTGAATTATCTAAAAGAAAAGCTAAGAATAATTCACAGGGATGTAAAACCTAGTAATATTTTGTTGGATCGACGAGGTAACATAAAATTGTGCGACTTTGGTATATCCGGTAAGCTTGTAGACTCGATTGCGCGGACTCGAGATGCTGGTTGTAGACCGTACATGGCTGTAAGTATAAATCTGTTTCTCTCATATATAAATGTCTCGCGCATATTAAATTGTACATGTTGTGATTATTTAGCCGGAAAGGATAGATCCGCAACGCGCACGTGGTTACGACGTGCGAAGCGATGTGTGGTCGTTGGGTATCACACTAATGGAAGTTGCTACAGGATACTTTCCGTATCCGAAATGGAACTCTGTCTTTGAACAACTTTATCAAGTGGTACAAGGTGATCCGCCACGACTTTCCCCTAATGAAAACGGCAACCACTTTACCATGGATTTTGTCAACTTTGTCAATACATGGTAGGATCATTTTCTCTCACAGAATCTTTCCGTCTCTGCCTTTCGATTATTATTATCTTTGTATATTTTATTATTATTTGTATTAGCTTAATTAAAGAGGAAACTCAGCGACCCAAGTACAATAAATTGCTGGAACATCCGTTTATCAGACAAGCGGAAGAAGCGACGATCGATGTTGCCGCGTACATTAGCAGCGTTTTGGACAATATGACTAATAATGGCGTAACTCCGTTTACCACCAATCAACCCTAAGAATTGGCAATTAAAAGCGGCACAACAGGGCACGTTATAGTACCTTGGTTTTTGCAGTTCTTTCAGTCCATCACTCTGTACGAACTCCCTATCGTGCGTGAAATCATCACGCGCGCACGGTATTACTGCACTCCCCGGTGATATATCTAGCATAAGTAGCAAAAGCGATCGTCACCGTCTCGCTCGAGGTCATACTCTCGACTCTCGAGAGGAAAATCACTTAGCGATAAACATGTCGAGCCGAGATTGTTAAATAGCGCGTATATCGAATGATAATCAGCGCTATAAACGTCTCTTCTCTAACTAACTTTGTCTCTCCCCGTTGTTCAATACACCTATAGGTACATGAGTTCAATTTTTCTTTGCAATTCTTGCAATTTGCCACTTAAAATTTGTGAATTTCCAACGATAAATATCATGTATATGCCCATGTATATAATAGGTACGTACATAGAAATGTGAATGTATGTATCTATGCATAATTATATCTTGCCTAAAGTTTTAATTTCCACTTTTTGTAAAGAATATTTGGTAAAAGATATATATGTATATATATATACATATATATGTGTATATATATATATCTTGAAAACTAATCGCCAAGATGGATACACCCGCATAGATCGTTTTTTCATGATTTTAGGACAGATTTAAATACGATATATCAAATGTTAGGAGTGCTGCAATGTAATGGAAATAAAAATCATTGACACTCGCAAAAAAATGTATCTTTCTTATTTTTCTTTCCTTCTTCAACTGACATTGAACTTGACTGCTAAGACAGTGCGTGTACGTATGTATGTACGTGCGCGCGTGCCTACCCGCCTTGATATAATGGTTTTAACGGCTTAACCGACGATGTGACTTATCGTCTATATACTGGCAAATTCTGCGGGTCCAGGTGCATTTTGTCGTTGCGAGGCACCGCACACGCTTTACTAGAAAAATTTTATTCGCATTTTTTACATACTTCTTTTGTGCGTCTCAAAAACTAGAATTTTTTTCTACAGCTTCTTATTAGTCGAGAGTAAATCTTTGTCGCGTAGACTCGCGCAAAATTTGCGGGAATAACTGTACGTATAAGTAATCGATATCTTGGCAATCGTTTATACACGCATTTGTTGCGGTACATAGTATCGTTTACACAGGTAAGAAGATGGCAGTATGTACAATGATGCTCTATGGTGTTGACCAAACGCTAGTGTTTTGTAGTTCTTTCTGACAGAATCACTTCGGAGTATGTGCCCGTGTAATTTGCTGTTATAAAATATTTTCCAACTTTGTAAGAGATAATGCAAATAAATATTGTCTAAGATACGTAATTCATTATATAACATAAAAAAACGTTTTATTAATTATATTTAAATATACTTGGCACTACTATATCTACTACAATATAAGATAGCCCTAAGAGGTTTTGCGAGTATCGATTACGGCTAAAATAGAATGACAATGAGCAACATTTCAAGAGTGTGATGTGTCATCTATTGCTCAATGATCTTCGATTCTCATCGGCCTATAATTGTGATTTTAATTCACGTGATTTCCGTAAGTATGTGATTTAGTATTTCTTTGGATTACATTACGTAAAAGAATTATATAAAATCAAACGTGATAAAAACAAAACAAGTATTTACTCGTATAAACACAATAATTTTCTGAATATAAATGTATAAAAAATAAAGAGAGCCATTCTGAAAAATTTAACTTATATATGCTGTATTGTGTAAAAAAAAAAATCTTTTCACATACGAGTATTTCACATACGTAATTTTTTTAAATGATGACATATTGCGCCAACTCTTGTGTATTTATTATATTTTCGGCATTTGACGTTGAAAAAAAATGAAATAGTATTTGTAATGGTTTCGTGTTTCTGAACGTTTTATCACTGTACTAGTGGGGTTTGCAATGATGTAGATTATGTCTGCTACTGCTGCTGCTGTACTCATCAAAATCAATTCTTTTGAATATTTAATGCGCCTCCGCCCTCCCGGAACTCTGTCTATATCCGTAACCTCCTCTGCGTATTATCTGGTCTTTTAAATTGTCCATTGAAATACGTCCACATCATTGCGGTCATAACGACCGCTTCGCAATCAAGTTTTGCGTTTCTCAAGGAGACGCGATTTACCTATTTCATGCTGCTATATTTTCTATTTTAATGTTGCAAAAGCGTGTTATTATAGAAAGAAAAGATCGATCATATTTAGCCCTAGATAAATTTAATCAATGAAAACTAATTGCAACATTGTTAATTGCAACATGTCTATTTTTTTCAAAACTTGTTTGTTTTTTATAATATTAATTTATTTTTACTAATCTTGAACCGAACACGAGAAAAACTCGAAATATACTATATATATATACATATATAGTATATGTATAAAATGCTTGTCTAGAAATAAAAAACATCTAAATCGATTCGGATACAGAGAATACGCTATATTGCCTCCATTACATGTTCTTTCACATGTCGCATAATGGTACGATATTGCACGTAATATGTCGCTTTGCGAGTGTGACGGGCGCAGGTAAACGCGCGTATAACAAAAAAGTGGTAGTGACTCACAACCTGACGCGGGGAAGGCGGCAGGTGCTGGCTGCTGCTGATACTGGCTGGATACTGCTACCTACCACCAGCGGGGTAGTCAGCCAGCTGGGTTGTGTCCGTTAGGACCGACAAGGGAACGCGCGGATATTCCCAGAAGATTATTGATCGGACGCACAGATACTTCCATTTGCAATGTCATGTAGCTCATGAGAAATTCTTGTCTATTTTTTATTTCTTTCTTTCTTCTTTCCTTAAAAAAAAATCTCGAAATTTTTTTACATCGCACATATGAATCCTCATAAGGAAATAATGAATGATAGCGGAAATGTTGATACAATGCGTCGAAAAATTTATTGACGATAATAGAAAAATTATTATTGTTATTATATTTGTAATACTTTTTCGGATATCAACGGAAAATAAATACATTAAAATTTCTGTACCAATCTTAAGTTACACACACTACCTTTGCACATAATTTGTTCGTGTGTAATATATTTCAAGATTTATATATAGTTATGAAAACACGTCTTTTCAAAATATTTCTGTTAAATTGTTTTTAAAAATACATATGTCCTATATTTTTCTATCTTTGTGCTGTTTCCACATATAAAAACATAAGAAACAATTTTTTTCTCATTTTTGGAGGGATCAGGTTTTCAAAGAACGCCCAAAAGCGTGACCGAAGTAGTCTTATGTATGTTGATTCGAAGCTGACAAATCTCGTGCTAACGATTCCACATAGACGTCGACCAATGATTATAAGGTCTGGGGGAGAATCTCGTGCGCCATTCTCTCGTCTCGGTCGAATAGCCGTGGCTCTTTCCCCTCTCTCTCGCTTGCTGGTTTATCGTAAATGGCGGTCGCTGCCACCCCCGATTCGATCAATGGAGGCACCTGTACCAAGGCGACTGGACGAACTGCGTCCACCTCCGCCTATGACACAGGACAAAATGTATCACTGCCCCGCTCCTTATTCTCACAATTTGGAGACAAAAAGATTTCTGTAGAAATTTCTGTAGAAATATTTTGAGAGAAACTGCAATGATTTTTTATTATAAAAAATATAGAGTCACACACACGTATATATACAAAAGCTTGTATTTTATGCAACATTCGAGCATTTTATGAACGCTTAGCTGTGTGTTTCTGTAAATGTTTAAAAAAACCGTCTTCTCAAGAGCAAAAAAGAAATTTTTTCCCCACTAAAGTGAATTAATAAATAATGCATCTTCTTCTCTCTATACTAGTAAAGAAAACACATAAACATATATATTAGAGTCAAAACACTCAATATTATTCACACTTAGTTGAAGATCAAACGATTAGTACATATGTCTGTTTATATGTCTGTTCATTAAACGAAAAAATATTTATCATTGAGAGCTTTCCCGATAAGAAGATAATTGACACGTAAATTTGTAACAATTGACTTACTATAAAAATTGACTTACTTAACTTACTATATTGTTCTACCGATTTTTTTGTACGTCATCTATGGTTTGAAATAATTCAACGGCACCACTTGCCATGACTAAAGCTCCCCCGTTGATTCGAGTTAGGGTCGACGAAAAGAAAAGAGGGTCGTCTAACCGAGGCGCGTGCATGGTCCACCTGTGCAAAAGGGAACCCAGCACCTGTCACCGCGCACCGCGACTAGGTGCCTCCGTCAGGTCGCTAGCAAGCAGGTAGACACAGGCAGTGGCACGTACCACCCTTTGCTCACCAGTCGAACTCGTCCAATCGTGCTGTGTACACGCGCCGCTTTTACAGTCATCGTGTTGTTTCTTCTCGTATATTTATTCATTTGTCGTTATTCATTTTTATTGTGATTACATTCATTTCGATGTGATTATATTTCGCGCGAGTTTTGTAACGTGAATTTTCGCCGAAACTTCGCGTTCCGAATTGATTGATTGACGCGCTTCTTTTTCCGCGAACAAACGTCGATGAGTGACGCATTATCCGCGGTGGAAAGTGTATCTCCCCGTTGAAAAGCTACGTGTATGTTGTTTTTTTAATTTTCTATCTACTACAACGGTATATATATATGAGTGTGTGTGTGGATTTTCTCTGACGTTTTGATAAGCAGGTGAATCACGAGCATATCGCGCACGATTCCCGGTATCCCACAATCGGAATTCAACATCAATTCACCGAATGGATATCCGCGCGATGTACAGCTCGTTGTGAATGCGCAGAAAAATGCGTCCTAACAAAATGTGTTATTATATCGTTTCTCTTCGGTAAAATCATTTACTTATCCATCGCTCAGAAAGTCTGATTTGTCACTTCCTCTCGCTGTTAATTCTCATCGAATTAATTCAAAATACACACACATACATATATAATGTAATTTGATATAATTTTCTAAACGCAATCGTGCGCGCAAATGCGCGTTCTAAGAAAGATTAACAAATAACAGGCAAAAGAACAATTGTTCTGTATAGACGCTTATTCCGCTCGGGTAATGAAAGACGGGGAAAATGAGGATAGACCTGGCGGAAGTTGAAGTATCGACGGAAGACAGTTCGGCCGTCGGCGTCGCAATGGACAACAGTAGCATGGATAGCACGGATGATTGTGACGGAGTTGAAGAGGAATTGACGAGTCTCTCCTGGTTGCAGTCATTAGATATAACTAGCGCGTCCGGACTGCCGACGCCGCCTTGTTCACCGTCGCCACCACCGGTCGTCCGTCAACCCCCGAAGAAGCTGTCGCCCTTGGCCAAGGCTGAATTAGGTGATGTTGTATAAACTAGAACGAACGAGTCGATAATTATTATTACATGTATATCGATCTTTAGAATGAATAACACGAGAGAGAGAGAGAGAACGCGACAGAAAACAACGAGAATCGCTTAAAAATACTCTTTCTCGAGTAAAAAAATATTCTTTTTCGTTTCTATTAGATCTCGCAGAAAATGCCGACAAGTATCGAACGGATCCCAATGCAAAGCCGCCGTTTTCCTATGCCACTATTATTTGTCTCGCAATGCGCGCCAACAACAACAAGGTATCCCTCTCGAACATCTACGCATGGATTCGAGAGAATTTCCTTTTTTACAAGTACGCCGATCCAGCCTGGCAGGTAAAGCCTCAATTTTTTCCTTCTCTTTTTCTTTTTTTCATACGTTATAAAATATATAAAACCGTACATATATTTGCGTAATATATTTCCGTATATATATTTGCTTAACATCGAGATGAAAAAGAATGACTTGTCTCTTTTCATCGCTTATCTCTCTTTTTCCTCTCTGAGCAGAATTCCATTCGGCACAATTTGTCGCTGAACAAGTGCTTTGTGAAGTTGCCACGTTCCAAAGACGAACCGGGCAAAGGTGGTTTTTGGAAGTTGGATCTCGAAAGGATGGAGGAAGGCAAACGATCCAGGCGCCGTTCCGCCGCGATCTCCCAGCGAGTACGAGGCTCGAAGAAACAATCTTCAACCACCGTGACAACGATGACGTTCAATACTCCTCCTCAGACCAATAACAGCTGCACACCGCCCAGCAGCTGCTTGTCCAGTAGTACTCTATACGAGACCCCGCCTAGCAGCGTGTCTCCCCCGATTCCAGACAGTCTGTCGGAAGTACCGGAATCGACACAGGTCAGCTTGAGCGAGGACGATTTCACCAACTTGTTGATCGCTGGCTGGGACGAGAATAATCAACTGGAACTTCTCGATTTATTGGACACCCTGTAAACCCTCGTCTCTCTTTCGGTATATCAATCTTCTTATTTCACACATGCTCTCTTCTATATATATATATATATATATATATATATATGTTGATCGACTTTTTCTTCTTTCGATTTCAATTGAGAACTCTAGCATTTTTTTCGAGAACTCTATTTAAGAAGAAAACGATTCAAATTTTATTTTTATATTACAGAGACTTTGTATTATGTAAAGTGTGTATAAAAACTGAGAACTTTGAATTGTAACGCGATGAAATATATTATACATGTTTCATTTCATTGATTAAAATATTATACTAGATATATATATGTGTGTATATATACACACACACATATATATGTATATGTAATATATATATAATACCGTCCAAGAGTATTTGACGTAATACAGTGACATTGCGCGATGAGGAATATCAGTGCATACTGATATAGGTATTTATTCAGCTCGCACTTATTTGGTAATCACTTTCTTTCTCGTATAATCTCATCGAATCTTTCTCTACAATATTTTTTGCATCGATATTCTTCCTCGTCCGGCGAGTAATCGTGCTCTTCGTGGCAAAACGATTCACGCATCGTGCCTTCAAGTAATTAGCAAGTGTCTCTTATATCAATTCTTAAGCAGCGTGCTAGGCTACATACATATATATATACGCTGAGAAAAAATTACTATTAACCCAACTAAATGCGTTTAGTTGAGTTTCAGTTTGTTATCTGAAATACTTGTTGTTTTAATTCAAGCATACGGTAATAAAGATAACAAATCCATATAAGTTGAATTAACAATATTGGTAATGAGAACATATTTAATTCACCAAACCATGAATTGTTCTATCAAACATAAGTTATGCTAATTTCAAATAAAAGATACTGTTAAAAAAGATGAAATAGACAATTTTCATTTACTTTAATTGAATATAATCTGGATTTCTTTGTACTTAGTATTTCGTCTAATCAAACTGCTTATTTTTATAAGCAGACAAAATATTGTGTTGTCCTATTGTGTTGTACATGCAAAGTTATCTGTATTTAAGTAAATTATAGTTTTGTTAAAACAAACTAAATTGTCTTTCGGTATAAACTAATTATCATATCTATTGAAACATGATATCTTCTTACATTAATCAATATTTCATTGACAGCCCGTGACCGCCGCACTTAATTGAATCAAATACGATTTTGTTACTTCAACAACTTTTTTTCTCAGTGTATATATATGTATATATATAAATAAATATTTATAAATATGTGTGTTTGTGTGTGTGTGTGTGTGTGTGTGCTCACGCGCGCGCGTGTGTACTAGACTGATTGTTTAGTGTGATATGATATTTTCTATTGCGCCATTTAAACGATATTTCGAGTATTAGCGACTCTTGCTCTTTGATTTAATTTTAATGCGTAGGAAAAAAAACAAGATGTATGTTATTGTATAGTACATGTATGTCGGGAAAAGTGTGCGACTGGTTGACATGGGTCGAGTCTTACACAATAGTGTACGTCGAGCAAGACACACACGATCGTAGCATATACATATAGTTTTTATATAAACGTGTAATTAAAATTATATATTATATTATATTATATTACAGTAAAACTCCAGTAATTTTGAGTATCACAATTTCGACTGCTCCTTTATGAACGGGTCAATAGATTCCTCTATTATACTAAATAATAAATTTGAAAATGCTCGTTTTTGAAAAGCAAATTAATAAAACACAAGGTCGATGTCGAGCAAAACATATGTAATGTATATTTTAATCGATATTATAAAGAAGGAATGAAACGTTTTGAGCTCTTACTTGAGTCTTCATCAATGGCAAATTAAAAAAATAAATTACAATTAAATTCGGTCGCAAATTACAAAATAAATAAATTAAATTTTGTGATAGATGAGGGTGAGTGCAAAATTCATCAGAAAAAATTCTTTATAGGACGTGCGTTCTAAAAATAGTAAAGAGAAGTTATACATTACATAAAATAAGCCGCAAGGTTGTCCATAGTAATTAAAAAGTTGAAAATGTCTTATAATGAGTGCACGTATACTTAATAAAACGCAGAAAGTTAAACGCAAACATATGATCGTTACTTACATTATGTTGTTGTTCAAAGTCAACTGGTAAGAGAAAAACAGAGGCAGCTATTTATATACTAATCCCTCCCACAGGAAAATAGTCAAAAGATAACTAACGGTTTTAAGATAAAATTGTTGTATCAAAACAAGACATTGGCTCAACATTTCATTTTGCTAAGAAGTTCGAAATAAGAACTATCAAGCATCTCAAGATCATTGACAAGATTAAGCCCATTAGACTGCAACTTATAATATAAGCCATTTCAGAGACAAGTCTCTTGTAGAAATTCGATTCGTGGTCTAGAATTTTAACGTTACTCCAAATGAATGATTATAATCTGTATTGATTATAGTACATTATGAATGAATGATTAGAATTGTAATTTATTTATTTAATTTGCGACTGATGAAGACTCAAGAGCTCGAAACGTTTCGTACTTTCTTTATAATATCGATTACTTTTAAAATATATGTTACATATGTTTTGCTCGACATCGACCTTGTGTTTTATTATTTTGTTCTATTCTACTGTTTTCCCGTTTTTGAGTAAAAAAATCTGCGAAATCGTAGAATGCGTCTATCTCACTAACTGGGAGGAGAAGAAAACAATTTCGAATTCTAGAAAGAATCGGTCCTGTGCGCTCGAAATTACTGACGTTCTACTGTGCATTGTGAGATAATGTAGTAATGCGTGTTATTTTGTTAAATGAAATTATAATAAGATAAATAAAGTGCATATATAGACGCGTTAGATTTCTCACATTGTTGTATGTATCCAACAAAACGCAGGATGTCTCTCGAAGAATACTAGTCTTTTGGAGGAGCAGGATATTCCAGTCTCAAAATAAGAAATTTCCGTTTTAGAACCTGCAGCAAATCGACAATACAAAGCGCGTGCGTTGTTTTAGAGAGTTTGAATTTTTACTTAACAAAAAAAAAAAAAATAAATCTGAAACAATAAATCCAGAATTTGTGTAACGATAGAAAAATTAATTATAAACTGAATGATAAATTAATTTTAAAGAACAAATGTCTTTACAATGTTACAATATTTTCAAAGCGTTATGTATGTACAATATTGTGTATTGGATATATGTTGATTATATGTCGATGGATGATAATGATGTAGAATTTTGTGACCAATTGTATACAACATAGAACCGACATACTACTTATGTGCGCGTTCTAATTCGTATATATCTTTAGAAATCTATTTTGTCCATCCGAGAAATGAAATCAACGCATCTGCACTGAGTATTGCTGCGTATTTTACAGTCGAATAGCAGAAGAAAACCAAACAAGTGTCCGAATAATTGATTGTATCGAGAAATAAAGAGCGTACGATATATATTTGTATACAACTATTGAGGAGCGTTAATGTCTTTGCACATCAAGTTGCATCAAATGCATCAAATAATGCTTTTCCTTGTTTAAGATATTATTAATACAACGCTTGTGGATGCAACTTTACGAGCAAAGGCATTTACCACAATAGATATTATATACATATATATATATATATATACATTTGTCATATATCAATAAAACCAGGATCGTATATTATGTATGATCAACTTTTGATAACTTAATCGCTTGATTAATTCACAGATCAATAGCATTGATCAATTCGGCTGATCGACCATGCAATCAAAACATATCAAATTTATAGAACCACTCGACCAATTAAGTTAATCTATTTTAAATACGATTCGTTGAATATGTGCCTTGAAATAAGACTATAACGACCAGTTTCACCATCTCCAATTACCTCGAGCGGCCGATTATTCCGTCATATTCCGCGATTACTAATTACGCTTTTAAGTCGGAAATAATTAAAATTATAAAACTTATGTTATCTTTTTTCTCTTCTATATTTCTCTACGACTAATAAAAATTCGGTGCAACGTGTGGTTGTGTGTGTGTGTCTTCGTAATTTGTATCTATATATAGAATTTAATCATAATTTTAATTAATATGTGTGTATAACTCTCTGTGAGATATAATAAAGAAAACAAATATATGTATATATTCTATATAATGTCTCCCTTTTTCTGACATGACATTTTTTTCTACAAAATAAAAGAATTACTTTTGTATTGATTTAAAAGTACTTCAAAAAGTTTTACAACTATAACTGCGTTCGGGGACCGCGCTATCAGCCCTATTGCGTCATTCTATCTTTGTTTTATATCTAATGAGCGATAAAGAGTGATTAAATAGCTAAGATAAGCGCGCTCCCCGAACGCAGCCTACATATATATGTATGTAAATATATATACATGTAAATATACCCTTACAAAAAAGAACTACTGCCGATTACCCGAGAAAAAATGGATTAAATCTAAGTAAATCTAACTTAAATTAATGAGATAAAAAAAATGGAAAAATAGATCTAATTAAATCTAAAT
>QVNZ01021594.1:0-26183 GCA_014825645.1 Pseudomyrmex dendroicus
TATTGTTAGTAATTTTAATTTACGCAACGACGACGATTCCCGCAGAAATGTAATTATGACATGTGTATCAGGCTTGTCACACGTTCGAGAAATTAATTGACAAAAGCACTTCTTTGAACAACAAAAATATCTACAAAATCCGACTCGCTGTAATTTACTCCGACAAATTAATTTTCGATCAATGAAATCAACAATGTGTAATTTATTTCAAAACGTATAAAATATGTATTCTTCAATGTGCAACACATTTAAATCTTTTCCGTCGATAATAAAGCGATAATGTAACCTGTTATCTGATAAATTTTCAATGATGCTTGAATCCGCGGAAGCGAAAATTGCCGACGGAACGAGACGGATTATATGTGCGTACGGGCTGCGCAATCGGCGAGTGATATATCGATTTCGAAAGTGAATTTTGCACATGCATGCTCGATCGGACCGGTGAGTTTTTACATCGGGCTCGATCTTAATGAGCGATCTCGCGTATCTTCTCTCCCTCTTCGTCTAATCTTAACTTTGAGATTACGTCAGTGGCTGAACGAGGCAGACGAGAGAGGCATATCCGGTTGGCTTAGATTGACTTGGCGCCAAGCGCTGCGCGTACGACTGCCGGAATTAAATGATTATTGCGTTATACACATCGGGGCTGGAAGAGAGAAAGACCGGCAAAGAAACGTAGAAAGAAAGAAAATTGTTTTGAAAGAAAGATTAGAGGAAAGATATTTTCTATTTGTTGAAAAACTTATTAAGATTTTTTTTTATATGTATATATACTGATAAGATTGTTTTTTTTTTTTCAGATATCTTTCTCAGAATCAAGATAAACAAAGAATATTAAACTTAAATCTCCTCGTAATATTTTTTCTGATTACACAAAATTCACAAACCACATTTTTATTTTGCGTCAACTACGAAGAGAATACTTGTTTTAAAGTTTAATTACAATTTTTTGTGAAAAAATATATCACGTAGACATAAAAAATAGAAATCGTGAAATAAATATTTTACATCTCTGTTTTCGTCGACGGAAAAAAATGATCGAAGACCCGCATACGTCGGTTTATGATTCAATGGAGCCCGCCAGTGAGATAGTATGTCCATACAAATTAATTTAAGACGGTTGAGGCCCCTCGTTGTCGCAGAAATTAGGAAACCGGGCAAAACGATTAATTTTTATAAACGTACTCGTCGCGACGTGATAATTTAGGAAAACTTCGTGTTCAGAAAAACTAATTCATTACATAAGAGTAAAAATAATTATAAATAAACTTACTTTAACTTGACTTTATTTAATACTTATATCGATATGTACAAATGATATAGAGCTTTCCAATTATATTTTTGTTAACATAAATTTATTTATTGTTTAATACAAATAAGATTGTGTGTATGTAGCACAAGAGCCCCTGCAACGAATATGGGATCCTTTAACGTTTTATTCAATCCGTTTATTACAAGACTTCCGGGTTTGTTTGCTTGCCTCGCGCAACACGCTTATCTTCGCAACGGGAGGATTTGGGAATCAAGCGGAAATGCGGCAGTAAAAGCCCGGTGTAAGAAGCCCGGCGCGCGCGAGTCACGGTAATTTTATATTCCCGTTGTCGGTCGAGTACGTTCTCATCCTCTCTCGAAGTTGACCTGAAATGCCCAAGGCTGCCACTCACACGAGTGCACACGTGCGTGCGTGTGCAGCTAGAGCTGCTACCTACCTATCCGTACGATATCTACGGGGTGAGTCAGATCAAACGCAGTTTTGCCAAACGATCGGGCCGCCCTGCCTCATCTGAATTGATAATAGCGACGTCAGCATATCAAAGACCTCGCGATTCACCGGTGCGCGATTCACTCGTCGACGCAGACGTCTCTCTCTCTCTTCTTTACGTACATACGCGAAGCTTACGCAAAGGTTGCGTGGCGCGTAAGTGTATTTAAAGTGAAATAGGGAAAGAGAGAGATGAGACGCAGGCAGATTCAAATGCGCTCATCCCGGGAACACGCGAATGCGTGAGAACGAGGACATCCCGCGATGAGAAACTGCCTCCGAGCGAGTATCCGAATTTTGACGTAGCTCGCTTTGACTTCGTCAAAGAAACCCATTTTTGGCGGAAAGAGTCGAGGGAGATTTGAAAGATAAATGCATGTATAAATAAAAATGTCTCTCAGAGCTTTATTCTTTCTCGGAAGGATTTTGTGAATCAATACGCAGTTTCTAGCGCGCAAAAATGCGTTTGTAATTTTACATACTGTTTTTTTTTGTTTTTTTTTTACGTGAAACATACTTCGAGCGGTAAAAGCTTAAACTCCGCGTGAAAAGTACACAATCGACTAGACTTGATCGACGAATTCCGAACTTTTCCAATTATTTCCGGCGCACAGAGATTCCTCCGGTCCGGCAAAACACTCAGTGCGGCTCCCCCATTGCTCTGCCCGCGTTGCCTCTCCGTCTCCATTTAACCGCTCCGCGCTCCGGATAAGAAATTTAATTAAAACCATGAAAAAACAAGAGAAGAGTACCACGGGGAGTTAAATGAATTCGAGCGAATGACAGAGGAAGGAGCGCGCGCGAACAAGGTGAGCCGTCGCCGCAGCAGCGGTAAAAGTACAAGCACTTCCTTCGGACGAACGAAAGGACACCCCGCCTTCTTCTGAACTAATCAGAGACCGAGGGCTAATTAAATTAGCGATCATAGCGTTGGACGGGACAGACTCGATGGATAAACGAGGAGCCCTCGCTCCTTGTCTTCGACGCCGTTCCGATCCGGCTCGAATCCCTGGTGTAATGCAGTACGTGCCCCCGTTGGGCATAACCGCGCCCCTGTTTGCCACTCACTACCCCTGATTAGGTGGACTTCCTGTCCACGAGTCGTCGCGCCGACAAGCCGTACGCGATCACCGTGTACACCGTCGACGACCGACAGTCGCGTACACAACAACGTTTATTCATATAACGCGCGCCTACGCGTTTGACCCGTCCGGGGGTTAATGATTGGGCTTGATTGCTTGGCAAACATGGGCGAGCCTCGAATCAACCCTCCGTCCCACCGATCAACCCCCTTCGTCGCGACGGACTTCCTCCGCGACGCTTCACGCGCTCTGGGAAGTGTTTGGACATCAGCGGATTTGGGTGGGTGAAAGAAGGGGTGAAATTACATCTGAGAAACATTAATGAGATGAGTAAGATGATATATTATGTAGCAACATGTTATCGCATCCTATTAATAATCGACGCTCAACCAACGCCGATTATTTATGAACGAATGATGGTGATAATCCACGTGTCTACTTGAAATCTTATCATCGTCTTCAACAATGAGGTCGAATGTGACGCGTCATGTTAAGCGCGATCTTTTCGTACAAGCGAGTTTCAACGAACAAGCGCGGTCGATTGTGGAGGGAAAGGAGATACGAACGAAGACAACAACGATGATGACGCTGATGACGAGGATGAGTCAGAGTCGAGATTGAGAATAGCGCCGGGGTCAACTGGCGAAGGAAGTCCGACTTGACCAGCGTCGTTTGACCCTCGAGATTAGTCGATCGTGCGGCGGCAACGACCCATTGATCTGCGATCAATCGGATTCATTGACGCAACGCGAAACGCGACGAAAACGAAGATTTCAAAGACACTCTGTGATACTTACGCTATTTTATCACTAGAGTGTCGTCTTGTTCAAATGTAATTTATTGTTTTGACTGACAATGTGTGTTTAAATTAGTTAAAAGAATGATACAAGTTCTAAACATTTGCTATCAATTAGTATAAATCTTAATACTAGTTGCTATAATATGATTGTGATTGAAAATATACGAATTTCGAGCATATTTCCTAAATTCTCCTTAAACCTGAGGTCGAGAAATCCAAGTGAAATCCTCATCGCCGAGGGTCGGCGATTTTACACACGAAGTAAATCTCGAATCTCCAGGTTGCGTTATGGCCGCGTCGGGACCGAAGCTTTTAGCGGCTCAGGTGGCACCGTCGCTTGATAATATAACATTATTTTAGTGAAGGCGTTCTCTCTTCTCTGCCAGAAAGCCAGCAGAGATTGTAACTAGCCGGATTCCGCATCCGACGGACAGAAACGTAGATAAACAACGACCCTCTTACCAGCTACGGCCAGGAGGCTAGCTAGAGACTCATAGAGATCCTTTGAATTTTTCATCGCTATATTGCAGTGAATCATATCGATCCTCTGGGTACTTGTAAGTTAGACTGCAATGTCGAAACTTCGATATCGGCGAGATCGACTTCCTCTACTTACTTGGTGACAGCCTACGTTGCCGTTACATTTCACCGTATTACAAATTAAAATAAGACAGCGAAGAGAATGTTGCTATTTGTATATAAAATAAAATTTTATGTCAAATGTGTACTTTCGAGAAACAATTAAGAAACAGAAAATTAAAATCGTTTTTTTCAACTATGAAAACGCAAAAAGTTGTATTTTTACAACTAAAGCCGTTTATCATTTCAAGATCTTAAGTCCGAATTAAAAACCACTAGTTTTAATACACCTGTTATTAGAAAAGTGCGTTTGTTAAGGGTAGCAGCTTCCCTCGCCCTTGTAAAGAGCTCACCCCGGTAATCGTCACGCGATTTTCTTTTTTCTCGCAGCCCCCTTAACCCGAGACTCAATGTCTTTCCACCCTCGCTGTCCAGGTGCTTGCTTTTTAATTGGATATCTCGGATACGCTGGGGAGACATCCAGGAGACGATAAAGAAAAACTCGAAAAGTGAGGTCGGACGATCTCGCGCGAGGGCTCGTCAAACTGTGAATTACCAGCCTTATTATTATCGTCCGCGGTTCTAACGCGCCACTTTTTCTTCCTTACCGCTTTCGCGACCCCCGAGAGATAAAAAAAGAAGAAGAACGGGGGAAAGCGAAGACCTTCTTCTGGATAATAACTCGCGCCGCATTCTGTTTTTCAACGGAAAGTAGCAGTTATGAAGCGCCGTATTATTTATCGCGCTAAACCGCCGCGCACTCACAGAACCATATCTCCCGCCTTCGCGGGAGATGTTTTGTGAAACGGAATAGGAAAATGTCCGCGGAATGTGATATCAACGGATTATAAAACTAAATACAAGCAAAGAATACACGAATAACGACGCAAATAAGAAACGACGCAATTATTCGAAACTGGTAAATTTGTTTATTAAGATTTTTTTACAATAACAGTTACTTCAAATTATTATTTTACACGTGTGCACAAAAGATGTGCGTTTTCATTTAAATATTATGTATTATCACGTTTTTAAAACATTACTGAAACATTTTAAAATTTATTTTTTATCGTGTTAATATTGTAATGCAAACGGTTTCTGTTTTACTTCAAAATACGTCCGCAAGAGCTTTCCCACGGCGCGGGACGGCCAATTTCTGTGCAGACCGCGAATAACTTCTACGACATTTCGCAAAAGTTCGCGCAGCGAAAGAGCGGCGCGGCCGGTCATAACATTTTCATAAGGGTCTACGTTCGTCCATTATAAATTCCCATTCGCTGACTCTCGAGTAAGCGCGGCTCCAAGTAATTAGCAGCAAAGCCTCGGATACGGCGGACCGTCGCCGTATCCGCGGCGGGATTCATTTACGAAACATCTGGACGGACGGATGGATGCAGTTCCGTTTATTCCGACAATTTCGTTTAAATTAGCTGAACGCGCGACCGTTTTTATGACGACGCCGAGCGGTTCACACGTACCTCCCCTTCATCCGTTCCCGCGAGTAATCATCCAGATTCGTAAATTACTCGTTGGCACACCCGCCCGCGCGCTGCTGCACGAAAATCCACTCTGCTCGCTCAAACTCGCGCTTGATTAAAATTAAAAATTGCCGCGCGATCGCGCGCGCGCACACAACCGGAAATATAAATGTTGAAAATGACGTTACGTTGTAACCAGATGACGATGTGCTCAATTCGCCTATTTGCACGCTCCACAAAAATAATTCGACAATTTTACTTTTTGTAATAACAATTGATGATTAACGTGCGAGAACTTTTGAATGAAGATTACAATGTTAATCAAATTTTCCAGAGAAGCAATTTTTTTTTTGTGTTCGCTAATCTTGTAAAGAAATTATTTTCTGAATTGTGATCAAGACCGTCGCAATTTATAAATACACTCGCGGAAGAAGAGTATTAATTATTTTTATTTAATATATATTATAAAAACTCTCGAAACAAATGTCAGACAGTATCCAAAATACGCGGTTGCGGAAACCATATAAACAATGCGACTTCGGTCCGACTTACAGGCTGTGGATGTACGTCCGCTCGTAAAACCGACTTGTCTTGGGCCACAAATTGGAGCGTGCTCTCTCTCTCCCGGAGAGTATAAGAAAGCAGACATACATCCACTGACATACGCTCGCCGAGCAAAGAATGGATGGGACAATAGATCCGCTTGGAATCTTCGTTTAAAACTCACGAACGCCGTTGCCCGCGCGCGCGGAAAAAAATGTTTCATACTGCAGTTCTACAATAAAATATGTTGCTCGCATCGACACGCACACACCGCACTGCTTTTCACTCACAAACACTTTGTATAAAACGGAATAATACAATAATCAATTCTGAATAATCTTCTTGATAAAAAAAATAATCAATTAAAAAAGTCAGTGTGCGAAATAAAATATTAAATTCAAAATATGTCAACTAGATTATTTCTAGAATTCCTCGTGTAATTTTCCGTTTTTATAACTTAGAACATCGCATGGACTTGAAAAATTTAGTGAAATAGAAAATCCGGAAAAACAAGGGACTTACACACGACTCGGAAGCAGAATTCTCCTCTCGAGACAAGCTGCTCTCGACGTTCCTCGGGATTTTAGAATCCGGGACGGTCATCTCGCCGAGCGAAAAGTCCGGGGCGTACTTCGGCGGTAACGAGAGCGCGAACGATATCTTGCTCGGACCGGAGCTTAATTAAACCGAGGAACGAGACGCCCGGGGGGGCTCCGCGGTATCATCGGCCACCGCATTGCATAACAGCGGTGTTTCCATAATTCGGCCGAAAACCCAACCAGATACGGCGGTCGGCAACGGGTCGGTCAGCAACGGGGCGCCACGGATCCTGACCACGGTTATTAACTGACCAGGATGTACGAGACACCGGGGACCGAGTCGTATGGTGAACACACAAACCGGCGGATACGAGCGTGCTTCCTACGAGCTCTGTTACCGAAAGGATTGATGGGGACCGGTCACCGGTTATATTCGACGAAACACGCTTCGAACTGTGCACGCGGGCCCGCAGACAATTGCGCGTTCCGAGCGCAATTGAATTATCGTCGATGCGCCTCTCGTGTCTACGTGCAATTTGTTACGTCGGCGAACCGACGCGAATTCGTGAATTCGTAATCGATCGACGTTTTTCCCGCGATTACGAAAATCTTGACGCGACTCGTTCGACCGTTTCTGCGCTCTCTTCCGCGATGAACGAGAGATTATTAATTGAAATACGTCCATAAAGCAAATACGGGTTGGTACACAGTTGGCGGAAAAAGTAATAACGATGCGTGTGATGGCGATATGTGCTTCATAGCTGCGTTTCAAGGAAACATTTGATGATGTGTGAAATAAAATCGTTTAGAAAGAAATTTTTTGTGTTTTAAAAAGGAGAGCTTTTCAAGGAGAGTGGACAATAATTATATTTGAAATAAGAGTAACTCAACTGTCACATATAGCAAAGTAATCCCATTCTTGTGACAAATTAGGAAGTTCCAAATAATCATACCTGCGTCGACGATGATCGACCTCTAGTTCGGCGAGAAGACAAAAAAAAAAGAGAAACCAAGGGAAGAAAGGAAGAAAAAAAGACAAGCCGTAGATAGAGTTGAGAGAAACCGCCCCGAGCAAAGTCAACCGAGGATCTATCGTCCTCCAGGGACTAACTGGATCGTGCAGGTCGGGAGATAGACTAAAAAAAAAAAAAAAAAAAACGGGAGCGAGTGAGGCGGAGAAGGTAGAAGACAAGCGGCGGAATTGAATCGAATTGGACCAGCTTGGCGCTGGCGTGTTCGCAGGCAGTTCGTCCAAGGATACTTGTTCCGCATACGTACGTATAAGCGTAGCCTTCGGAGATCCCGCTGTCGAGGGAAAAGGGGGTGTAATGGCAGCGAAGGACCGGGGCGGTGAGAGGGGTCGCATAAAGCACCGTCGTCGGCACCGCCGGGCACGTGGTGCATGCGGGGCGTATTAAGTCCATGTGGAGAGAGTCACGCGCGTCTCCTGGGATCGTCGACAGGAGCCGAAGAGATGGGCGCGACCGCTCCCTCGAGAGGATGGGTGTGTGTATGTGTATACACACACCCTCGTTTCACCTCCTTGCGCACAGCTAATTGTTTAAAATCTGATCGTACGGTAAGCGCGGTACGGCGACTAATTAGGCGATGGCCGCGCTAGTTGGATATCGCGATTTAATGATCCCACGTGAGGAAGTATTAATTACGCTACCTAGCTCACGCGCGCGAATACGTGGTAATTACCCGGATAGGCGCGGTGCGAAATTGCCGTCGCGAAATGAAGCCCCGCTTGTCAAGGTTCAGGTTAATTATTTGCATCGTCGGGAGTATATGCGCCACGCTGATAAGGAATGATTGTCTGCTGATGATGAGTTAAGTAATTTGTCGCGCATAATTGGCGGATGATGAAGGTTGTCTGGGACCAAGTTTGTGTGTGCGCGCGCGCGGGTTCGTCGTGTGATTTGTGGAGACAACGCGTGCTGCGTATCGCTCTAATAAAATTACACCGCGATATAATCATGCCATCAGGAAGTAAATTAGTTCTTAAACGTAACAATTCTTACTTTAAAGGATAAAAACAAAATATTTGCAATATTGTTTCGCTGACCTCAGTCAATATTTCTACGCACTTAAAATATTTCGAATTTGCTGTAAAAAAAGTGTATCAATTTTTCTAACAGATGTGTGTAGGAAATTTTGAGAGAAAGTCCAAGGTAGATTTTGAGAGTAATCGTGTAAAATCTGATCCCGCGCGATGCTAATTAACCGATGGAATAATTTCCAACTGGGTCGGTTCGAGAGTGATGCCAGCTGCTGATTTCGTGATAAACAGAATCTGATGACACCGGCTCATTGATCACGGCGCGATGAGCTCATGTACTCTAGAATAGTAGTAGTAAAGATTTATGCCCGGACTTAATCGCTCGCGGCCGCGATTTCCATAGCTCATTCAATTATTGGTTTCAATACTGTGAGACCGTTATCCGATATGAAAACGCAATGTCTCCGAACGCTTTGGCGCGAGATCGATACGTATGCGTCGATATATGTGTGCGTATGTATTGCACAAAGAAAAGTTTACACAAAGTTGTTCCATGACCATTTAGCACTGATAAAAGTGTCGCGTCGATTATCATTAAAGATTAATGAAACAAAGGCACAATTGCCTACATATACATGTTGTAAAGCAAATAAATCTACTGTGTTGTACCATTTGCACATGTTTCGACAAAACGCTACTCCTGTTATCGCAGATCAATCAAACGAAGATCTAGATCTAAAATTGTAAACACGAGTAGCATTACTACACCATTTGTGTGTATCGATAAAGTCATTATCGATCAATCAGATGTAAATTACGATATGTCACCGTTGCATTGATTAATTCGCGTCTGAATAATAAAAGTGCAAATGCAATGAATAAAAAAAGTGGAAACGCGTAAAAGAACGAAAGTATAAAATCACATGTGTAATTGTAAATTTAACAAATTTTCTCTCAACTTAGGTGTTTTTTAACTTTCAATAATCGTACAATTAATTAATAACAATTTTTAAGTGTTGCAATAATGTTTGCATATATTTTATTATTCTGAGAATGATACGATTAGTCGAAAAAGCGAGACTAACACCTTTAAAGCTATAAAAAAAACCACAACGGGATCGCGGTTCTAGCAACGAGTAGAGCACACCCGCGAATTCCGGCGCACCCCCGCAGTGTAGCCGCTACCCTTCACCTTTGATTTATCCTCTTATCATGTGCGAGCTTGTAGATGAACGGGGGCGCACGCGGAGGCGGACGGAACGATATTCACCACCCCCGGCGGCAGGAGCGCGATGAAAATGGGATTGAAAACCACCAGACTAATCTTCTACCTCTCTCGCGTGTACTCGTAACATCCACCACGTGCGCACATACACATATACACACATGCCGCTCGCGCACACACGCACGTATGCGTGCACGGAATCGTCCACCTGCACGATTTAACCCCCCCGTGCTTTTCTGCGTACGAGCGCGTACGAGCGTGTGCCTCACGCACGAGCGTGTATTAAATGCCTGCACGTATCACGCGGCGGTGTGCGTGTGCTAGTCGCGCTCAGAAACGGCTGCCATTTAAATAAATGTTTAATCTCGCTCGTCCCCTCGCCCATCCCGTCGGTGTTCTCTCTCCCCCAAGTTTTCTCTTTTTTCCTCCGTTTCGTTCCGCGAGCAGCTCCGCCAAAGGACGGAGAATTGCGAGAGAGAATGAAACGAGAGCGGCGCGAGAAGGAGAGATCCAGGTTCGCGAAGTGCGCGGGATTGCACTGCAAGGATGAAGCGAAAGCGTAGAAGAGGATGAAGAGAGTAAGAGAACGGACGGGGGATGAAAGGACTCGCCAGAGAGCGGCAAGTAAAAAACCAATCGAGTCTGTGCAGTGCGGCGTTGAGTCCCTTCGCGTCCCAACCCCGATATTCCTGGACCATTCGAGAGAGAGACCGAGCCCCGCAGCCATTTAACCTCTGCATTGCAAATGCCACCCCCTATCTGCCACAGCCATCCGGTAGGGCAGAGCGGAAAAGAGGGCCCGACTCGACTCGAGCCGAGACTGTTATTTTAACGAAATATCTTTAAACGCCGACACGAGGGGCAAGCGGGAGGTGAACGGATGGACTGGAGAGGGAGGAGGACGAACCCCGCCAGTCAGTTCAGAGGGAGAGCGGATGGGCGCGGACGGGGGGTTGAATGGAGAGACGAAAGGGGATGGTCGCGCGCGGACGAGTTCCGTGCGGAGAGATGAAAGGATACCTAGTTACGGGACGAGAGCACACCGGTTTAAAGGATTACCGGTCTGCCCATTATTCAAATGTATGCTAAACGCGCGGGGGCGGTGTGCGCGATAGCCTTATCAACCCTCTTGCGAGGCGTACCACACCGCGCCGCGCGGATATTTCACGGCGGTTCGCCGCAATAGCGCTTTCCCGTCCGGACCGGCAACTATGCTTTACTCCGACAACGCTTTTACGGTCGCTTTCACTGTTTCCGCGCTGATGACCGGACGTGAAAATTTCCTCTCCTCGGTAACTTTGCTTGATTTCCGAAATAATGCCATAATGTAAAATGATGCTTTGTAAAATTCATTTAAAAAATAATCTCTGGATTTTTCTTATCTTCTCAACTCTCTTTCCGTTCAAAATCCTTTTACATTCTGTTATATCTTTCAATATAACTAAATATGATTAGTTTGATTATTTGAATACAAAAAATTATTACAAGTATTTAATACTAAAGCAGCAGTTATTTCACTCTCTTTATCATAGCTATTCTGACAATTAAGCTCGAATTTTGTAAAGGAAATACTATATTATACACTGCGCCCTTGAAATCGAGCGTCTAAGGCCTAAAATAACAAACAACCGTCCAGTTCTCCAATCCGTCTCGACGCAAATTCGCGCACGGAAGTTATCGAATTTCCAATTTTGTCACAAGATCGTCGAACTTCCGCGTCACGCCGGTCGTTCGTGGATGCGCTGGCACGGATAGAGGGAAGCCCTCGCAAGATTTGCGCGAATGCGTGAATGGAAGAGGGCGTGGGAAACGCGGCGAAGTGGCCGCGTACGCGGATAGTGTGCTGACTTGCGACCGGTCCGGTAATTGCTGTAATTGTGCCGAGTGATTCACACATCAGGATCGGCGCGGCGCTCCCGCCGCTCTTCCACCTCCGTCTCTCTTTCGCGCAAACTCACACATGTACGTCTTTCGCGGCGAGAGGAGAGCCGAGAGAGCGCGAGAGAGCATCTGCGCGGGATTTCGGAAACAATTGTCGACAATTCTCGCCACTTGACTCGCGGCCAGCGATTGACGTGAGAATCCGCTTAGATGGCCGTACAACTCCGCCGCGGAGCGTATGAGGTCATCTTCATTAAATCGTTCTCCGCTTAATGACTGATCTAATTTTTTCCTTTGTCTCTGTTTCTCCACCGCCGCCGGCGGCGACGTTACGCGCGCTCGCGTTGCGCTCTCATCGCTGCTGCACCACTGCGAGCAGTCTGATGCGCGCGCTTTACCTCTCGCGCTCGCTTTTTCCACTTCTGCGGTCGGGAACGCGGGTTCGTGGAAAGTTCGCACTTGCTTTCTTCTCACGTGATGTTCGCCAGAAAAGCGGAGCTTCGCGGAAAGCGGAGTGGAGATTGACGATCAGAATGAGCGATTCGCTGGCTTGCATTCGCGAGCGATTAGTATATCAGTAGAATTATCTCTTCCGATACAATAATAACGAACGTTTCAGCTGAAGCGCGTTTGTGAGATAAGAGTTTTTTTGCGCGCGATATCACAATAGATATTAACGCAATCGGGAATTTAATTTATTTTTGACTCGGTAGAACGATTTTCTTCATTTTCTCTTTTTTCTTCCTTTTCTCTCAATAGTTTATAAGATTTTACAAGTTTTTCTAGATTTTGTTTGGTATACGTGTCTGTCTGTGTGCGAGGGCGCAATTATGAAGTTAAATCTGTACGAAATAAGATCAAAGCACACACAGATAGATGACACACAACGTGTGTTAAATAAATCTCATTTTACACATATGTTAATTTTCTGCTGAGTCGACATCACTTTGTAGTGCAGAATAGCGCATCTTGCGAAGTCACTTTGTCTCCGCATCCGCTTCCGCGCTTGGCCTTCCACAAACTGAGAAGACACGCTACGCTCGAACATTCGTGTTCGCAAAACGTGGCTTTCTCGGAAGCTTTTGATAACCTACATACGTCTCAGCAATCACATGATATTTCATACTATCGTAAAAACTATCATAAAAACTCTAATGTCGAGAAATAATTTCATAATCTGACAATATGTTCGTCTTACATTAGACGTAATTGCATTTGAGAAGTACGGTCTTAATAATACAATTTTATTTTCATTATGTCTTCACTCTTCTATGTGTTATTACATAAACTTGTAGCTGCTCTATAATTTCAATTAATATAATTGAACGTATCCGATATTTTTATTCGTTAAAGCGTCACTCTAAAACAAGAGGCATCAGACAAAACCATTCGGCAAAATTTAATCCAGACCGCCTGCAAAAACTCGAATCTCATTAGAATCATATTCTCTTGCAGGATACCGTGTGTATCCGTGGAAGAAATCAATTCAGGTCCCTCGGTCCCGCAGGAGCTGACATTTGACACCTCGCCGGCGTATTTGCCACCCGCCAGTGATTGGCTGATTATGATCTCGCTAATCCCGAGCCTGGGTGGGCTTGGACCACCCTGACGTGATTGTCGAGCTCAAAGACAAATATACCGTATCGCGCACCCTTCGGACCGCGCTTCGCGAAACGTGCACGCACGGCGAGCAACCCCAATTCTCGTGCGTGTTCGCGCGTGTTCACGCGATTACACGCGATTCCGCTGGGCATACATTCGTCGATGAAAATCGCTGCCCACTTTTGCCTATGATGTTTCGTCTGCGCGCTATTTTCAATTGTGTCTTTTTTCTCCCCGCGTTTTCATAATTACATATTAGAAGGTCGAAGACAAAAACTCGTTCTCGAATGTAACTTAGAAAACAAAGTTACCTCAGTGTAAAAATCGTTTGGTAACGAAAACTTAATTGCTGATGTATTTACTGTGGAAACTGTCGCAGAAAAGTCGAATACAAATTACTTCTTATAAATAATATCCTAATAGTTTGACTTCAAACGGCGAGGAAAAGCGAATTTCAGAATTTCACCCTCTATTTGACATCCAAAGTGATAACGCGCGAGAAAGGAAAGTAGCAATTCTCCGAATAAAGGGCAGAACGTCTTCGTAACATCGCGCAAGTTTTCCGCCCCACGTGCGACGCGCATTTCTCCCGTGGTAGAAAATTTCAATTATCCGCCACTGTATAACGCTCGGTGATGTAATGGAAATCAGCCATAGAATGTATGTAATTTCCGCGGGAATCGCGCGCGATTACTTCCGCTTTGGGGTTAGCGACTTCTCGCGCGGTGCGAACCGCGAGAAGTGCGCCAGCAAAGGCACCGTTCTCTCGCAGCTCTGGCTTTACAATCAAAATGCTAATCGCTTCGAGAACAAAAGGTGTAAGTCCATAGAAATTGGATGTAAGAGACTTAATATCACTTGGCGGTGCAGATCGCTAAAGAGTATTACGGGGGATTACAGGAGTAAAGTGACACCCTCGGCCCGAGGGCTTGCGGTGGCGCGCTGCGCGTTCTTAACAAAACACCGGGGGTTGGCAGAGCCTTCTGTAAATATTGTTACTGCCACCCCGTCGGCAATTTCGCTGGCCATATGTCAAGCCACCGATGTCCTTTTTAGCGTGTTCGCGAGCACGCGTGTTAGTCATTCTCGAGTGAATCGCGACAAGATGTGAAAGAATCGTGCTCAAAGAAACAATATGCGTATCAAAGAAAGATAAAACAATAAAATAAAATATTTATTTTCAAAATGAGTTTTGTTAATTTCTTTTCTTTTCGTATGTAAGGAACTCGGATATTTAATAAGTTAAATATCTAAATGTTTAAATTACATGTCTCATACATGTAAACTCTATTTTTATATTTAATAAAATTACTATCGTTGTTCCTTAAATTTTTATATTTTGTAATTTTATATACTGTACTGCAATTTTTTTAAATATACGTATAATTTTTTATTTTTTTAAAAAATTAAAAACACAATTAGCTGCATCACTTTGTACATTGTTGTGTTTTTTTCTTCTCAAAGAAATCAGACACACATGACCGGCAGATACGTTCAATGTTCGTTATGGTAATACATAAAGCGGGATATAAAGCAATAAGTACGGGGTCAGCGCGAGGGTGAATCGTAAATTAGAAAGCAGAGCGAGAGGAGGCGAGGAGACGGATGCCTGGTCTCGAATTAGCATCGCTTTCAAGTCGCTTTCTAATCTCAGTAACTGGACAAATTGGCACTGAATGATCAGTAACGAACGAACGGAAGGCTCAAGTGGGTTTGCGGCTGAAGGACGTCTCGAGAATACGAGGGAACGCGTCGCGTTGCGTCGCGCTGCCTCGTGCCACGATACAGCCGTTGCATCGCGACCGACACGTGGCACGGATTACGTATACGCACATGTTACACGGTCAATTTCGGACGTCCGGTTAACGTGTTGGAAGGGATCTCTAATTGACGAATTAAATCCTTTACGTGGCGATTTAAACGCATTTCCAAACGACGTATAAGGTTTGATAGAACAAGATAAAATTGTAATTCAAGATAAAAATATTAGAGACACTTTAGTTGCTACATTTCTATAGAAAAAAAAAATAATTGCACAATAAATTACAAAGATCTTAGCACCAATATTATTAATCTTGTTAATGATAATTAAAAATTACTATTCAAATTTTTCGAACATGTGATATTTCTTCTTAAGTTCTTCAAGATCCTCTCAATAGAAGTAAAATTTTGTCTTCTAAGAAAATAAGACACTAGTGGATTTTTAATTACAATCGACAGCTGCGACAGATTTCATGTTGTCGATTCCGAATAGAAGAAATGCAGGCTTTCTTCTCAGCCGTGGTAAATACGCGCATGGCCATCGTAAATATAAAATCCTCGTATACATACGGTATTCGATAGCCACGATTTATTACCCAAGAGCCGGAGGGGGTGGTTTACAATGGGCCAGCAAATTGCGGCCCGTTTATACCGATGGAGACGTTATAGCGAATTCGACGATGCGGACGAACAAGTGTGAAATCAGGTGCATCCATAATGCAAAGGGGTGGGCGCGAGACTCACCCCCGGTGTTCGCGCTCCCGCGCTGTGTAACTCTCCCCCTGTCACCCGCTCTCGTCCGATCCGATGTATCGAAAAACAGAACGCCCCGTCGCCGACCCTCCGGAAATATCGCGGATTTCAGCAGTGGCGGACGCGCGCGTGGGTAGGTGGTGCGATGAAACGCGAAATCCACTTGTGGTCGATTTTTCGGAGTGTTTACGGATTAATCGACGAACGGTTTTCATCGACTTTCGACCAGAGAGGAGAGAAGAGGAGTAGGCTTTTATCCTCGTGACAGAATGATATTCAACTCTTATGAGAATTAAATTTACATGAGGGAATACGCAATTTTCTACAGAGAGATATATATTTTAATTACATAAATTAATTAAAATAGATAAATTGAAGTGTCATTTAAAGAAATTAAATAAATGCAAAAGTAACGAGTTTTTTAATTGATATACGTGAACATGTGTATATTTTATATTGCATTTTTATACTTTAAAATATTATTTGTTCTAGTTTTTAGGATATATCTCTCTTCTCTCTCAATAAATACACACACACACACACACATCTCTTATAAAATAATTTTTAAATAGTGAAACAAATCATCTCTTTCCGATAGATCCTTCCGTATTGTAATTGCATTCATCGCGTCGCCTCAACTGTAGTCAATATTCAATGCTCGCTGTAGGCGTGGTGCTGAACAAAGTGCAAAGTGCTGCAGATCGTTGGGGATGGCCTTAACTTGGTAAGAATTAAAGCGAACGGCTCGAGGGGGTAGCTAAGGGTCGTAGCCTCCAGCGATTATACTAATAGTCGGGGCGTAGATAAGCTGACGAGGCGCGGGGAACGGTAGAGTAGCTAAGGCTACTAATTGTTTTCCGCCGAGGAAACTTCGTTCAGACGATTCCCGTCCGCATTAACCTATCTATATTCTAACAAAAAATACGTTAAGCTCGATAATTGTGAAATGCTAGCCGTATCTTTGTATTCGCGACGGTAAACAAAGCGGGTGTGTACATGCGATTAACACATTCCGAAATTAATCCCTTCGGAGAAACGTGAAGATTGTCCGCATTCGCCGATAGCATCTTGTACTCGATCAATTATTTCGTTCGATAAATTTTTACTTTGTCGATACAGCAAATCAAGATAATTAATACATGATGCGGATCGCTGCCTCGAAACGAGATCGAGACAAATCCGCACGCGACGTTTCTTTCTTGCGAAGTCTCTTGCATCCTCGAAAATATTCTATAAATTATCTGACAACTAGATCGAACGGCAACGAAAACCGTGTGTTTCGGAGCCAGATACGATGATACATACCGTCAATGCGGAAGGAAAGCTCGAGGCGTAAGAGCGAACAATAGCCTTTTTCCTGGCAGGTTGATCCTGCTTGAGTAATGTTGAAATCTGGGGCGTTCCTGGGAAAGACCACCTGACCTCTACGTCCCTTCATCGGTCGCTTGGACCCTCGTGGACGAATCGCGCACCCGGTTATAGCAGAGATCGAACGCGCCACTAATGACACGTCTTGTGATAATGATTATTAAGTCGATATGAGAATAATGGCTGCTGTTGAAATCTCTGATGATAATACAATATTAAATATATTCGGATTTATTGGACACGAAAAATGTAGATAAGTTAAAACAGTTATATTTTTTATATATAAAAGAAAGGTTATAAAAATATTGTGAAAGGTTTGATAAAAAAAAATAAAAGAAGATATACAAGGGTTTTCCTGAGAAAAGCAATTACATCATCACAAATGCAAGTCTAAAAAGTTTGATCGATAATCAAATTCTTGAGAAAGTTATAAAATATATATCGCGCGAAAGAAATCCATCATATATTACTTTGAAAGTATAGCGCCAGTGACAGTACTGACCCGGTGTACTATTTTCCATGAGAAGCTGGTTTTTTTTTCTTCCCGAGGCGCGCGTATCATGTGCTTCAGCAAGGAAACCACCAGCATCAAGACGGCTTTACACGATTACAACGACGTGACATCGATCCTGAGAAATTGCAGGCGTTACATTGCCGCGAACTACTCTGGAATATCATCCTCTCCGCGCGCGATCGGTATATCTCACTCCACCGGAAGTGAAATTAAACCAATACCCGCATTTGTGCGAGCGCGGTCGCCGCATTGCGCTATTCCGACGTGAGGAATGAAAAAAAAGAGCGTTGCAAAACCGGGGAAAAAACCGTAGAGTTCACAGTTTTCTCTTTGCCGTCTTTCCTCTCCTCATTCAGAAGTCAGAAATATCGGAATTTGGCGCGGTGAGCGTGCGAATGTGTCCCGGGGACCTTCGAAGACGCCGTTCTGGGATGGACACGCGGCCGGGTAATGGAAGATGTGATAATTTAGTATGCACGGTCGGAGTTTATTTGAATTTTATTGGCGGACTCGCTGTCACGTGGGTCACGTGGCCGTAAGGAGAGTGGCGGCTATGCCGCAGGGGGGTTTCCTTTTTCGCTTTATCGGATCGGGGACGAGACGACGCTCCTCCCGTTTTCCCGAGGGGACACTTCCGTCCGACCAATATCGCTCCTCTTCCTTCGTCGTTCGGGCCCTCTTGCTCCCGGTAACCTCCTCCCCCTTCGCCTCTTTATTCCTCACCCTCTCTTCTCTTCGTCTTTTACTCTCTCTCTCTCTCGGGGCGCTTCCAATATCTTTCTAAGTTCTCGGAGCCGGCCATGAATAAACTATTCCCCGACTTTGAATATCTGAGCGTTTTGCGCGGGAATGGGACCGCCATCGAGGGACCGACCGCAGAAAAGACGGAGTCGGGCGATATCGATTGATCGACATCGCTCTTGGGAGGAGGAAACGCCGTCGACGATGCGACCCTTCAATTTTTGGAAAATGGTTATTTCTGGGGAGGAGAAAGAAAACTCCGATGTTGTTATTGCTTCAGCTCTTAACATTTTAGATTTTCTGACAATTACAAGAGATTGATAATTTCAGTAATCTGACGAATAAATAGAAAAAAGAGAGAGAAAGAGAGAAAGCAACTCATTATGCGAGATTTCAAGCATTCCTCATTCATTTGCCGAATTTGCGCGTCACTGATACGGTCTAATCCTCAAAGATTCCGTGAATCAACTTAAAAAAAACGTAGGATTCATTAATACAATAACAAAGTGTACTGTTTATGGTCCGCGTCAGCCATCAGACAAACAACGTCGTTAATACCCGGCGGGATTCTTTATTCTTGATCTCGATAGCGGGACGATTAATTTTTCGTGCCGTCGAGGATGATGAAATCAAGCAGTCAGCATAATGAGTAGCGTTGTCTGCCGCGCAATTCATCGGGTGTCGCGAGAGTAAGGGGCGAGGGACGGGAGCGGGGGTGGCAAAGGACGGTGGGGTTATTAATATTCAGAACGAGAAGCGGGAGTCGAGAGCAGTGCCGAGTGACAAATACCTAGCGCCCCGTCCCAACCCCGAGTACGGCTCAACTCTGTAATTAACGCTAATCTCCAGGCCGTTTCTGCGACACCGTACCACCCACTTCGTCTTCTCTCTTGTCTCTCTGTACTTTACGGGATAGAGGGTGGCTTTAAGCGAGAGCTCACCAGTCGATCCTCGGACGAGAAACTCTTCGATGTTTTCTTGTTAAAAAATACACTCTGTCGCAATTTTCTCCTCTTATCTTATTATTATGCGCTGCATTTCTCGTGCAAAATAAATACTGTTTTTCAATAACGTAATTAAAATGACTTTTATTTCTTAAGTTTCTTATATTTTTTATACAATAAAAGAAAGTAATTATCCTTTTCCTTTTAAAATTTTAGAGATTTTACAAATTTTACTAGCGACAAATAGTGATCAAATATCAATTATTATATACGCTAATCTGTAATTAGAAATTACACGTATATGTAAATCTGCTGTGTTGAAGTTGCTAAAAGAGTCAGGAAACCTGTTTTATTGTTTGCACATTTCTTTCAACAAAATGAAAAAAAAAAAAAAAAAATGATGTTGCGTGGGCGCGCATCTCATCGCAGCAGGTCCTGAATATTTTTGCGAACATTACCGCCTCGCTGTTCATTCGTCATGTGCGGGTATACATTTAAATTTACAAAATATTGTACTGTTTTATTAACTGCATATGTAAATGCGCATAAATTTTTTTCGTGAGAGACTCAGAAGACTTTGGGGAAAATTCCTCGGTATATGCGTGACGCATAAGTCTACGCACTTTTTGTGAGACTAAAAAAAATAAAACTTTGTGTTGACTTTTTTTGACATTACAAAACACATATCATGTATATACGTTATATATTTAAGTAAAAGAAGAACGTAATGTCAAAGAGCTGTCATAAAATCTACCGATTCTAGAGATCTAAGCACTTTTTTTTTTCAAAAGTCGTGCATCATGACAGGCATACCGTCACTGTCATGCGGAAATACTTGATTAAAGATACACATTCTCCGAACAAGTACTGTTGTACCTCTTATCAGAAAAGATTGTCTGGATAGTGTACAACAATTTAGATGGAGGGACGAGCACGAAGGAACGAACGTGTCCAGGTACTTCTGGCGGTCGCAAGCTGCTCTAATCGAGTCCCCCCAATGCTTTGAAACCGCTAGTGTTTCTTCCGTTAAACGACGGATAAAATGAGAGAGAGGGAGAGAGAGAGGGAGAGAGAGAGAGAGAAAGAGAAAGAGAAAGATACAGCAGTCACAGGAAGGTGGGATGCGAGCGAGAGAAAAGGCGGCCAATCCAATTCCGTGCTCAAGCCCGACCGTCGTGATGGCGGAGGGTAGCGAAAAAACGCAGCCACGACTGTAGCGCAAGGCGAGCGGTAGGTCTCCGAGCTTTTTTGCGTTTAATCAAGAATATTCGCGGTCGGCTGGCTCGCTATTTCAGTCCGCCGAGTGTTAACCGAGGCGCGCAACCATCACCGGATATCATACCGCAGGAAGTGGATGAAGGAATCTACGTCCTTTGACCTTCCCAGGAGGATCCCAGTCTTGCAGTCCTTCGTAACTATCCTCGTTGTAAATTTCACCACGTCGTTGTTTTTGTTTATTTACGTCTTACTGTATCATATTCTTGAACTTCTTATGACCTTATCTCGATAAGATGAGAATACATAAATGCGATAAAAGATATAAGGCACACAATAGTAGATTATCTGTATGTTTCTATAAGCATCATTTGTCAAGGGAGACGTAGATGATAAGTAAGATGAAGATTATATGAACCGATATAATGAATCGGAATCGGATTAAGCTAGATGAAGATCTCGCGGGAAGATCTGAAACGCCAAGGAATCATTTGATTCGTAGAGAATCTAATAAAATTGATTAGAAACGCGATACCCCTTTTACTGTCGTCATGATAGTGTATGATGTGGAAGCAGACGACAGTTCTAATTTTGTCCTTAAGCATCGAATATCTCGGCTGTCATTCTCGCAAATTATTTCATTCTGATGACGCGTTGATCGTCGATAATACCCTTCGAATTTCGAGAGATCATTCGTTCGATGAGGGTTACTGACATCCTTTTCGCAAGAAAATGCAGTAATCGCGATGACTACGCAATTGTGCCTTCCAATAATGCTTGCACGAATGTGTGTGTTATCTTGATACGTAGACAATCAAACATATTTTTTGTTACATATACATTGTTAAAAATAAATAAGACAAATATAACAAATAATTCAAAATAAATAAGATAATAACATGTTAAAACTATATCTCAGTCTTATATTCTAGATACACTTATGTACTTATCATTAAACTTACACGTGTGCGTAATATAGATTATAGATAATTTAAAATCATATTAACGCTGTTTGCAAAATGAGCTATGTTAAAGCACCGAAAAGTGGCAATAGCGCTAGGATTCCGGTAGTACATCAATGCTCGGATAACGGCGCGAACAGCGAAAGGGTTGCTTCTTCAAGGGTTAAAGCCGTGATAATCATGAATGACGCTGGTCGAAACAATGCGCCCCGCATCCCGTCATCGTCTCGGCGCAGGGCGTTTCGTCTACGGAATGGGGGAAAAGCGGGCGCAATGTCAGAGCACGGTGATGTATGGCTGAATAGGCGAGAGCACGGGAAAATACCACGTGCCCCGCCACCTAGCAGCCCGTAAGGATTAGGGTGGCGATCCACTATATTCTGCAACGCACCGTTTCACGGTGCAATTGAATTCCTTCGACCGTCAGCACCCTCCTTTCGTTCGCCCTTCGATTTATCGTCACCGACCACTGTTTTAACTGCTGGATCATTGCTTCCGTATTTATGGAATTTTTTATATTGAGCAATCTCCTGCGGCTTGTGTATGTAGAGGAGACAGATTTGGGATTGTTGGGAGATGCGCTTTGATAATTAGTAGCGCAACGAAAATAAAGCTAGTATATAAACAATATTAATATTAATATTGAGATGATTTACAATTGTGAGCAACAATCTCACTTCCAATCTAACATCCAAGTTTGATTTAAGTAAATAAAAATATATATTTCTCCGAGAGATATATGACATTCTATTATGTGCTTGTAACAATTACAATACATTATAATAAAATATAGAATACTAAACTCTTTTTATGTAAAATATAGCATTGTGTTCATTGCACACCAAGGCATACGAATATCAACAGATGGTAATCCTCACCGACTACTATCCTCACGTACTACTATCTTCTATTGGTAATATACTATAGTATTTTTGTGTGTGTATATCGGCGATTTAACTCGAACGAGTTTCTTTAACTTTTCGTGTAGCGCTGAAAACATATCAGCTGGACATCAGCTGTTGCACAGCTTGTGTACATTTGTAGCTTTGAAAAACAATGGCGAAAAAACAAAGTTGTATGATATATAATTATATTTATTTGTTTTTAATGTATTTATTATCATACAACGATGCAAAAGTATATCACCCAGTGGTCATTATCCACGGTGTGTTAACTGGGAATATCAGTATGAAACTTATCAGTGATAGAATTCAAGAGGTAAACGGAATGAATGAAACAAAACAGCTGTTAGTACAATGTCCTTGATGCAAACGTGACGTATTGATAATAATTGATAAATCATTGTGGAAAAATATATAAAATGTAAATTATAGTTAAGTTTATATATATCTTTTTTTGTGTCTGAAATTATATCTTCAAAACGCAGATGCATCCGGGAACTCCAGTTTACAACACTGTTAGATTTGCAGGCTGGAGCAGCCTGGAACCAATGTGGCAACAGGTAGAGGAATTAGGCATGGATGTAGTTTCTATAGGCGCTGCATTCCCTGAAGGAATTAATTTAATAGGTTACAGTCAAGGCGGTTTATTAGCTAGAGCAATATTGCAGAGGTTTCCTATGCACAACGTAAGAAATTTTATTTCTTTGAGTTCACCGCAAGCAGGGCAATACGGAAGTACGTACAACCATGATGTTTTAGAAGAAGTATAGGAAGAATCAAAAGATTTTATATTAATGTAAGGAAACTTTTTTATTTCAGCAAGTTTTCTGCACTTAATTTTTCCAGGTCTGGTTTGTGAAACTGCTTATGAACTCTTCTATTCACGACTTGGACAGCACACTAGTGTTGGAAATTATTGGAATGATCCTTATCATCAAGTTCGTATACATTGTTTTACATACATAAAACATCACATATATGTGTTGACATATATATGTATTTTTTCAGAAACTGTATTATGAGTATAGCAAATTTTTGCCATATATTAACAATGAAATCAAACTATTTAACAATTCTGATCTCAAATCGGGTCTCACTAAGTTGGAACGTATGATACTTATTGGAGGACCAGATGATGGAGTTATTACTCCATGGCAAAGTAGTCATTTCGGATATTATGATAGTAATCTCACTGTAATAGAAATGCATAACAGATCTGTTTATAAAGATGATGCAATAGGTTTAAAAACATTAGATGAACAAGGAAAACTAGAAATTATTACTGTGCCAGGAATTCAACATTCTAACTGGCATAAAAATGTTTCTATTGTAGATCAATTTTTGTTACCATATTTAGATTAAAATATATAAGATGTAGAAAAGAAAATCTTGCCATATTTACTGAAATTGTAATTGAAATCTAAAAGACTATTATTATAATTATTAAATATTATTGTTATATAATTATAAATTATGGTAACATTATCATGACATTTTATAATTAAATATATGAAACAAGTGTATAAACTCAGAGAAAACGTTCTACATGTATGTACATATGTAATGTGTGTATGTATGTATAATATATATATATACACACACACATAAAATTTTATATATATATAAGATTATGAAACTTTTTTTCATAATATATATTAATAATTCAGATTATTTATATAGATATATTATAATGATATAAATTTTCAGTTTTTGATAGATAATTTTCTATTTTAAGAGACACTACTTATTTGATGTAAAAATTTCTATATTCTAAGTTATATTTCCATATATACACATATATATGTTTTTTCAAAAAACACAATTTTTATTTTTTCAATTTAATAAATCATCTACAAATCATTTCTACAAAACAGCTTATTACGAATTATTATTACGAATTTGCTTCGTTATTTATCTAAATTAAGTATAATTGGCACATATTATATTACATATTAGATTTCTTTACAATAATTTCTTTACAGCGAATATTTATAATATTATTGTAAAAAGATTTCTAAGTTTATGTTACATTTAGAGGTAGAGCAATTTTCATTTACTTAAAACTTTTTATTGTGTGTGAATCGTGTGATAAGATCTAATGTCCATTTCGGCTGATCCAAAGGAACCAAATGACCTGCATTTCGCACAAGAACTTCCGTTAAATTGTCAACAGTTTTTGAGTACCCTGCTAATTCCTTTCCAACCATCCACAACTTTCTCGGTGCTTTTGCATAGTTTTGTGCTCCGGACCACTGCATCTTTTGTAAGTAATTCTCCGTGAGTGGATATGCTATAATGATATCTAATTGTCCATTGTAGAGAAGTACTCTATAATGTTTCAAAAGATCTATCAAGAGATCAATTACGGACTGCATGATATCTGCTTTTAGATGCTTTTCAACATCATTGCCACCGGAAAAAGTATGAAAACTAGTGTTTCCTACATGTAAAGCATGTCTGACATCAGCTCTTTGAACATACTCAGAGAACAAATCATCAGTACCATCTTGTAAATTCACGTAGTTGTAGTATGTATTAAAACCAGTTAAATTGGTGAATAGAGACGGAACGTTAGTTAAATCAGCATTAAGAAGTAAATCGAACAGTTCATACGCCTCAATGTACTTTTTTTGTTTAATTAAATCACGGAGTTTTTGTTCATACTCATGAAATTGGTTTTTTCCATTTAAATCTACTAGTCCAAGTTGATACAAATAATCACCGTACAACAATTGATTTTCTGGATCGCATAGTCCGTTACCAATGGCTAAACCTTTCAGGTTAATTTTTGTCTCTGCTTTGATATTATACTCTTTAATGGCATGAGATACTGCTGGTACATACTTCCCGCCATATGACTCACCAGTAACAAAGAAATCATTATTTTGCAACTCTGGAAATAACTGAAAGAATTGTACTAAAGCATGAAGAAGATTATTTCCTATATCTGTCTCATTTGTGGAATATCCTTTTTCATTATCAGTAAAACTGTATCCAGTGCCAACTGGATTATCAATATAGATTACATTGTGTCCTAAAGTCCATGAATATTTGCGATTTGTCAGTGTTTTGTTGGCAGTAACAATGAATGGACCATTTTGCATAAAGACACCAAATAGCGAAGTTGATCCTGGACCACCTTGTAGCCACAATACTACTGGAGCTGTTTTAGGATTGTGCTGTAAAATATAAAAAAATATTATTCTTATAACTTCTTGAAGTTTTACTTCCTGACCGAAAAACCTTATTTGCATAAATCAATAATAAATAAATAATATTGATATGATGTATGATTATTCTTAATTTGCATAACTAATTTATATATATATATATAGTACTAATTATTGTAGTATGATAATAAACCATACAATAATATATACATATATGTATATAACATGCATATAAGTATGAAAAATTATGGTAAATTTGCAGATAATAGAATATATATTATTGTTCAGAATATATATTGTATAATATATATTATTGTTATAATTATATAATATATTATTGTTATATTTATATAATATATAT
>QVNZ01021595.1:0-16950 GCA_014825645.1 Pseudomyrmex dendroicus
AGATGTTTTTCGGGTTTGAACCGCGTTAGTGCGGTTATATATATAGTTCTTTAATCATTATAAACGCGATAAATAATTTTATGTTTTTGTAGTAAACTTCAAAACACGTGTGTAAATGTTAATTCTATCTCGACACTATAAAGTATAAAGTTCTTCAATTAATAACTAAAGTCTATTATCGTTTCAATAATCAATAACTTTACACAATGCTACTAATAATTATTAATAATATATAAGAATCAACAATGTCTCCGATCTCGTTGTTTAACAATTATATTTCTCATGTGAGACTTTCTCTAGAAAAATCTGCATATTACATTTTGATAAATAAAAACGACAAAGTTTATATTCAAATATATAATGTTAAAATTATTCAAAAACTTACAAAATTACTTAATTCAAGATAAAAATTCTAAATGTGTAGCGTAAAATAAAATGAATAAAATGCTATAATTGTGGTCATTAATTAATCTGATTTGAATAGTTTTAGACTCTTTTTATTGATGTGTGTTTCTCTTTAAGAAAACTTGGAAGTCAGCCAGTTTCTCGATCCTAGTAATTCGCGCTGATCGATGGCTATATTCTTTCAGATCTAGATTAAGTAATAGTATTAACGAACTTTTGAGTGCAAGTGTTCTAAAACTTTTGCCTCGTCCATTATACTTTACTAACGATCAAATCTCGCCTCGTCCAATGTACTTTACTGAAATACTTTTACTAACGATCGAGAATCTTTCCTATCAAAAATAAAAACTAACAGAGAAGTTTTTGACCTTGTCGATCCTAACATATTACAATATTACACATAATTATATATAAATACAGTATAACAATCTATCAGAATAATACAATATAATAAATACAGTACAATAATTTATCTATCAGAAAATGTGTGACTTTTGATCTGTTTAACAATAAATGTAATAATTGATTGAAAGAAAAAAACACGTACACAAATTAGACAAAGTTTTGATTAAAAAAAAAAACATAAATATTTTACTTTGTTTTCTCTATTTTATTTTTTTTACAGTGTTTCACTTTTTATTGACTAGAAGATACACCCTATGTATAATGATGTTAATTATAAAAATATTTCCAGGAAAACTATAGGCAGGATGTGTGGTCTCCTGACTTGGTGAGGTATTAATTGTGTACGCAAATACATCACAATGTGATATCTCTTTTATATAATATATAATATATACTTTTATGTAATACACAATATATACTAGTAGACTATTATTACCTCTAATCGTAGATTAAAAAGATGTAGCATTCTTTTTGTGTGTGTATCTCCTATTCATTAAAAAAATAACCACAACTATTTTTTTAACATTAAATATATGCTGTGATAAAATTATATATAGAATACATTGTGTATTGACACACTAACTCATCCATTGCAAGTAAAAAAACAAGATTCATTAGTTAAATCAATATACTAATTCTTCATATCTTTTAGTGAAAACTTATAAAAATCGCGTTTTGTGACTAATTATTGATTACACAAAACCTCAAATAGAAATTAAATTTTAAAATGACAAGACGGTAGGCGAGAACACTGTATTATCGACATGTATTAAAATCAACTTCAACCAATAGTAGCTATAAGAAAATTTTTTACGGCGGTAATATCTAACTCGAATTCTTTATATAACAATATTCTACATATATATGCTTACTTAAAAAGTGTACATATATACATAAACAAGTGCCAATCTTAAAGATATAAATAACAGGAACTGCAAATAATACCATATCGTATATAGATTTAATTTAGTAAATATTTCAGTATAATTGAATTAGAATTTTACTTAAAATTTTTACTAAAATATTTGTTTCTTTTTTTTATAAAGAGAGACAGTAGATCACTTTTCTGTTTTTGTGTAATCCTGAAAGTATTGCATTTACAGATCAAAAGTTGTAATACGATACTTATATAGTTAATATTATCAATTAATCATAATGTTTATAATAAAAATATCCGAACAATATTATATTGAGAAAGATTTCGAAAGCTGTAACGCCATCTATTGATAATAATAAACATTTAATAAATAAAACAATAAGATGTAACAATTCACAATCTTAGAATCCTAAGCATTTGACAACTTCAGTAACTTAACAGACAAGTGTTTGAAATAGAAAAGTCAGTATTTTAATATTTCAATTGTTTGTATTGCGGTAATACAAATATATATGTTTATTTGTTTGTTATATCTATGAAACAAAATATAAGAAAATTACAGGAGATCAAAATAATGATCAGACCATCTTCTTTTGAGAATTGTTATTTTCTTATTAATCGATTAAACACTTGTTTCTATCTGTTCGTTTCTTTTTGTTATGGCTATTTGGAGTTGTACACTGGAAGAAAAACTATTTAAAAAAAAAAATGTTATTCAAGACAATTATTTGTTCGATTGGTATTAATGATGTAACTTACTTGTATTCAAAAATTTGTCTATTTTTTTATTACATGCTTCGGACAATATAATTTTTAATCAACTATTTTAGTATACTTTAGTTTATATTTTATATTTTAACTTTTATAAAATACTTATTTAACTGCATATTTTAACTGCACTAGAGTGCAGTTTTTAGAAAAAACTTGAGTTTTTAATTAAAAAAAAAAAAACAATATAAATATAGCCGATTGATAGATATTCGAAACGACATATAGATAGCAACAGTAATATCAAATTGTTGTTGTCAAGTTTCATTTTTCAGAAGAACAAATGTCAAACGCTAGCTGATTATCGCACGTAGTATTTGTGTGACAACAGAGAATTTTTTTGGAGTTTTATACAGTCCGGAACAGTGTCAAAATTTGTATTAAATCTCAAAGACCTAAATGGCTGAGGGAACACATTGTCGGCAAATCAATTTTATAAATGTAAGCGTGCACATGTATATTCTTAGCGTGTTTACAAATATTTCTCCTTAAACAGAAGGAGTAAAAATCACATAATGAAAAGTCATCATTACAAACTGAAGTTCGTTAACGAGCGTCAAAAGCTCCACTTAGAATATATGGTGCGCTCGAATTTAACATAGCGACCTTGAATAATCAATAACCGAGCAGATGAGAGTGTCTTTGAAAGCAGCCGGAATTATCAAGCTTGATCGCTTTTAAGTTTATTTTAAACTAAGTCTGATTTGAGACACAATTTCAGACACTCAATATAAACTTTATATATGTATATTTAAATCCATTTAAATACTTTGTAATTTATATACATAATAATATAGTTTTAATTTCTTATTTGCAAAACGTAAATTTTTTATGCACGATTTAAAAATACGCAGACAATACACTAGGAGTTAATAAAATAAATCAATATTATATATATACATATATATATTCACACTATATTTTTTATGACTGTTTGTCTAATTGCTAAAATAAATCTTAAGATAAAAAAAAGTTCTGATTTCTAAAACATGTTCTTTTTTTTTTTTTTTTTTTTAAATTTTTTACACAGCAGAAATCGCTAGTTTCAATATTATCGTCAACTAACAGTTCGATCATTCGGATAAGAATCGAAGTTACAGAGGAATTGAAATAAATATAAGACAAATAAAATGTTTTACTTTTAATTTTCTAGACCATTATCATGCTACGGAATAAAACTGATTCGAGTCAAAATGGCCCGCCGTTATACCGTTGCGAGGATAATCGATCCTCCGCACAATCGAAGAGGTCGTCTCCGCGTTTCGCTTGGCAACCGCGTCAATACGCAATTACTTGGTCAGCCATCACTCGCGATTATTTATAAATTAAATCGATCGGTATTTGGGATCGAGAATGATTTTTTTTTATTCAAGAAAAGTGCAATTTGTAAGTGAAAAAAAGCACGCGTGTTCAAACTTTTATATAGACTAGAAATTCGTTCGTTAGTTCGTTCGAGAGACGTGTTATTTCTTTCGTGAATAGTTTATTGTAGAAACATAGTGACCTAGATCTCCGACACGTGAATCGGTAACGTGATCAAACCACCTCTTTACAGCGAAACGATTGCGAGGGAACGTTTGGAACCCTTCAACCTTCAAAAATTGATCGATAAAAAGTTCGATCAATCATAACGTATACATGTGTGTACATGCGCGCGCGCGCGCGTAACACACACTCTGATAGCAAAATATGTCGAAAACAAACCAATTTGGTAAAAAAAAAAAAAAAGGCAGCATTTTTCGGCATTTTTATAATTAAAGCTACTGTTTTCAACATCGCTATTTGCGATATTTATTATATTATTTCGTAAAACAAATAATAAAAAAATAAAAAACATAATTTTGATTTTCATACACTTTGCGCGCTATTGCTTACACAATTAATTGTCGTTAACGACGATATTATTTCGAAACATCTGATATAAATGTTATGAATGCGTACCTATGCGCGATCACGAACGAATCACATAATCGCACCGGAAGGACATCGTGCGCAGATCGTGCTACCGCCAAAGATGACAGAGCGATTGCATTACCTACTTACTTATATCACTATTTTTATTGACAGAAGCGTTCTCAATGCTGAACACTTCGATCTAAAATAATTTGCTTTAATATTATTATTCGCAATTTGTCGTTCGCGAACATGTTTGTCTTATTTTTACTGAAGTTCATTACTTGTATTGCGCAAATGTTATACGTGTATATCCTAAGAAATATTTAAGATAATTATCGCTTTTCTCACAATCACAATATATGTTTATTTGCTGTGATTCTCACACGTACAGCGTGTCGATATGATAATCACATTATCATTTAAATACTTATTAACTATTCTTTGTTCACCGAGTAAACATGATTAAGTAGATAATTGGCGTTAATTAAAGTTCGTACTTTAACAAATAAGTGATAAAAAATATGTGCGGACTACAAAAGTGTAAAAAAGATCAAAGTGAACAATAAGTCAGATTGGTAAACGTGAGTGGAAAAATAAAATTAAAGGATGGAAACGTCCTGGCGTTTCTGTTGTTAATTTTTTGTGTATTTTTTTATTTTTTTTTTTATTTACAGATATCAATAGATCACCGCTCTCTTTGGATGTTTTTTACACTCTTACATCTACAATCCCAAGAGCTTTGGTTTATATTTGCAGTTTTACATACGGAATGTCATTTTCACATAATTTGAATATATTATCGTATTTTATAATTTTAAATGTACGACCCTAATATTTTTTTTTTTTTTTATTCAAACATCAACTGAACAATATAATTGTCAGAAATGTACTAATTATAATAGAATTAAATATTTGTCTGTAAAAACATTTTAAGAAATCATTTTGAAGCTATTGTTTATTTCTATCGAGTAAAAATTTTGCGATTGCATTAGCGCGCATTAATATCCTTTTTTTTCTATCGCATATAGCGTTATATTGCAAATAGTGTAATATGTGGATTGACGTGCACTAGGATGAACGTAAATCAAGCGTGTGCCAAAAATATAGTGCAGATATATCCTATAGTAAGAATTTTACATATATAGCATTTAGCGTCCCAGAAAAAGAGAAAGAGAGGAGAGAGGAGGAGAGAGAGAGAAAGAGAGAGAGGAGAGAAGGGATAAAAAGGAAGGTATCTCAGTGCAGTTGTCGTCATTAAATTGCGTTGGCGCGAAAAACAGGTGATGAAAATAATCGCCACAAAAATAATTACATCTGTAATTTAATAGTACGAAGGTCGGCATAAATGCTTTTACTGTTACTAGATTTTGCTTTTGCTGAATATATATTTTTATTTTGCGTGACACAATTTATTCCAGAGAGAGAGAGAGAGAGAGAGAGAGAGAAAGAGAGAAAGAGAGAAACATAAAACACCTCGACTCACTTTTGCATAAAAATTGTCATAACTTAATATATTTGCAAACAAAATCAATTTATGCAATAATTTCAAGTGTTAAAAAAGAAAAAAAAATATTTTGAAAGTTTATGTCATAACAGACTTGAGAAACGATACTTGCGACATATCGAACGTTGCAAAAAGACAGAACTCAATGCTACTTCAAAGTTCTGTAATTTTTCTAAAACTTTATCTTTCTTTGTTAACATAGTTTAGAAACCAGATGATTTAAAGATACCACGCAAACAAGATACCACTATACTGTCTCGGCTCCACCCTTATCTTTAAAAAGAATCAAATTTACTCACAATATAAATTTTGTATTGTCAAAACGTAAAAAAAACTATGCAACGTAAAATGTAAAATCGATCATTACATAAGTTACTTATAATAAAAAAAATTTTTTTTCCTTCTTCAGCTATCTCACTTCTTTTTCCTGAGAGCATCTGAGTACTTGACGCAGACGCGTTACTCTACATTTGGTAGATGGAGCAGGAGTGAGAGAAAAAGAGAGAGGGAAAGAGGTAGAGAGGAAAGTGAGAGAGAGAAAGAGAAAGAGGGAGAGAAAGACAGAGACGTACACAGAAGAGAGAGGGGAGATAAAGAGAGAGAAAAGTCTATAGCAGACAAGAGGTTATGGTACTTACTACTAATCTTCATGCCACCAAGGGGTGGGTTTGCGGGCGGTTTGTTACCCTCGGCGAAGGAGGTGGTTCTCGGTCGTCCGCTCATTCTGAAGCTGTCTCGACCGCCTCCACCTCCGCCTCCACACCTTCACCACCTCCACTCCACCACTCCAAGAAAGACTAGAACTCTCTTCCGCCTTTTTCGTTTTCTTCTTCTGCGTCCGATAGATTAGAATTAGGATTAGGTAGGCCGGCACTTCCGGCAGCTCTTCTTCCTTCTTCGCCTCGTCCTGAAGTCAGCCTCGGTATTAGTCGTCGTCGTCGTCGTACATCAATGACAGACGCGACTATCACATTGCACGCGAGTGCGCGCTCACGCGCACTTTTTCTTTTTTTTCACTTTTCTCACTGCTACTCGTGATTTCTATTTCGCGTTCTATGCCACACACAACACACGTTCTACAGATAAAAAAGAGCAAGCGAGAAAAGTGAAGAGGGGCAAGAGTGGAGGAGGAGGAGGAGGAGGAGGAAAGGGGGGGGTAGAAAAAGGTCGTAAAAAGTAAAACCGCGAGCACTGTTCAGAAGCGAGTTTCTCCTTTTGTATTCGACAAGGTACGTAGGAGTGCGACGAATATTTTTCGGTCGATTTGCCACTCTATTGGTCACACCAACTTTTTCTCACACTCTTCGGTGTCGTTAACGCGACACCACCCTCTTTTTCGATACACTGACGCGCACTCTCTCGGCAATGATGATTTACCTTTTTCCTCGCGCTGCTGTCACGGCGATGCGGCGGCGGCGGGCGGCCGCGAGCGAGTTTCAAGCGATGTTCTATCAGCCAATAAGCTGCAGCAGAGGAGAGGAAGGGATTCTGCAGCAGAGTGGCCGAGTAAACGTGCTAGTAGCAAGCGACCGAGAGGACGTACGTGCCAACGTTGGCAGCAACTGACCAATGTTTTTCGGATAGTTTGTACAACACGACTATCTATATATGCACTTCCTAGCAGTACCGTGGCTCGGGTTTCTTCGTCGTCGCCGTCGCCGTCGTCGTCGTCGCCGTCGTCGTCGTCGTCGCCGTCGTCATCGTTGGCCGACACAACGTATTACGATCGCGGCGCGCCACCATGCGGCGCTCTGTTAACGATACATGGCGTCGCGCAGCTTCGTGGATTCTTACTTCCACGACTACGTCGCTCTCTCTCTCTCGCAGCTATCTTCGTTTTCTTGATGTCTTCTCGCACTTCGTTTCTTTTTCCTCTCTCTCTACATGGCTTTCTCTCGCTATCGAGTGTTATTCTCTATTTCAATTTTCTAGAGTTACGTCTTCGTCATAAGCTTCTGCGCCTAGTGCATTTTTTATGTGTGTGTGTGTATCTCTTTCTCTTTCTCTCTTTCTATATGTGTATGTATGCGTGCCGGGCAATATGAATAAAAAAAAGATTGAATACTGCGTTCTTTTTCTCAACGAGAGGTTTGCCGTCGCCGTCGCCACCGTTCTTGTAGTTGTTGTGTTCAACGCCCGTGGTTCAACCGTCTTTTTTCCCTCTCTCTCTCTTTTTCTCTCTCTCGCGCTTTCTACCTCACTGTCGTTTGTCGCGAACAGATCGAGCAGCTCTCGCGGCAGTCTCTTCGATATCGCGACGACACGACGGACTCGGAAAATTGACGCGGACGCACGAATCGCACGGCGATGACAATGGGGAACGATATTCGGCGATCAGCGACGACTTCTCTGTTTCATCGTCGTCAAGCAGTAGCACGGCAACACCACACCGACCATTGGATTTTTCGATACCTCCTTCTCAGACATTGACCTGTTCAGGCGAGATCGGGTCACTCGAGTAGCAGCGGACATTGCCGAGCGTGACGTCAGTGACACCCCCCCCCGCTTTTCCCCTTCCGAGACCATCTATCGAGTGTACGATGGCGCCACTGCGTAGTTTTCAACTCCCCCGTCTTGCGCGTTTACGGACATATGTATATATATACATATATATAAGGTGTCTTATAATAACCGTGTCGTCTCTTCCTCTTGTGAGGTACTTGTGTATTGTATATATACAGGGTATCCCAGTATGACTTTAACATCTCTCGTGAGGCAGGTAGAAGGAGTAAAAGTCGAAAAGTCCGAAACCATTTTTTTTATTATGTATAATAAAGGAGTAATTATTGAATAAATCAGACCAATCAGCGCCGACTTTTAGCCGGGCGCACGTCAGTGAGCCGCGCGGAGCGCTCACGTACACTACCACTGACGTTCGCCCGGCTAAAGGTCGGCGCTGATTAATTCAATAAATACTCCTTTATTATAATAGAAAAAAATGGTTCAGGACTTTTCGACTCAGTTTTACTTCTTTTATCTGCCTACGAAAGATGTTAAAGTCATACTGGAACACCCTATATATGTATACACACATACACACACACGTGTATAGACGTATGTACAAAAAATGCAGTATAGATTGTTTAGTCTCTGAAAGCAAAATGTGGTACATTAAGATATTGCAATCTTTTGGGAAAAAGTGTTTTTTATTTCTCTCTACAGATATCTTTGTCGACATGACTGTTTTTCATTAACTTAATAACAGTGTGTTACGGCCGTTTCACTATCTCCGATTTAACTTAAAGGTCCGCCGGAGCGACGAGTTGGTTGATACAAGAGAGAGAGAGAGAGAAAGAAAGGTCGCGCGATTGTTTATCCTTTTCACTCTTTCTGCGGTTAGCTGCACTTTGGGTACATCTGCACCATTGTTTGCGATGTTGTCAAAGAATTAATTGTTCGTGTACTTTTTCAAAATTAAGCTGCAAGAGTATATCTACGAGCTGGACTTTTCAATTTAACTTTTTAAAAATGTTTGATTAAATAAAAAAATTTGTCTTGATGTAAATACACACTCGACTCGCAGTTTCTGCAAATGATGACTTATTTTATTTTGATCATTTATCAAAGGAAACGCTTTGTATAATATGTACTTGATTATTTAAATGTCATCGTGATTTTGAAATTTTTCATATTCTGACCGAAGAATGTCGTAGCAAAGTGTGTTCTTCTCATTTCAACCGAATAAAATTACAAACGCGCAAGATATCTTTTCTTTTACATTCGCCACTTTCTACACGTAAACGTCGTATGAACGTTTAAATGGCAAGTATTGCGACGGAGAGTAAAAAGTAGTTGGAGAAAATGAAACAGAAAATGGTCTATTGGTTAGGTACCGCGCATGCGTGTATATATATTTGCGGCACGTAAAAATCGGGAGTTACTACTACCACTGTGGTCACACTGTCATTTGTGTACGTTGTGCTGAAGAACAGCTCATGTGTTGAACGCGAACTGAATATAAAAAGAAATCTCCTCCTCGGTTAGATCAGAGACCTTGACAGTCCTCTCTCGCGTGCCAATCCGTGGAGTTTCATTCGCGGAGTGTCTCTCTCGTATGCTTTTAATACAATACACACGCTATGACTTCTACCATCAAATTAGTCCAGCTTTGTCGTGATGCTCAGCTGGACGACCAATTCGGTCGGTCCAGTCGTACGTTCGCAAAGTGAAGTTGTAAGTGCAACGCGATCGCGTGTCATATCGTCATCGTTTTTGTAATGTCGATCCTCTGTATGTGATATACATATATATATATATATATATATATATATATATAGAGAGAGAGAGAGAGAGAGAAAGAGAGAGAGAGCGAGCCTGTGCTTGTAAAACTGCGTTTAAAGGTAGGTACTTGCGTAGATATATACTTGCGAAACACGAACAAATGCAAAATTAATCAATTGATAGATCGACTGGCAAATCTATTTGACCGATCGAACAATGCGATCAGTTAATTTCGTTGTTCGCAGATATATATATTCACTTTTCGTCTCGATTACTCACGAATGTATGTCACATTGAGTGTAACGATTGACAATTTTATAAATCGCTCTTCGCGACGCACGCTGTTAATACAAATCCGCTGTTGTTTATTGATACCTTCACTAATCGAAATAGATGATTAATTGGAGCAACTACTCAACCTCGAATATCGATAAATTTACGCGTGTTTGACGCGGTTGTGTACAAAACAAAGGAATCTGACGGGAATAAGTGTCGGTCTTTGTCGCAAAGCGAGTTATTAAGCGTGAAAGTTGCCGACTATTCAGGTTAGGAAATCTGTCATCCCGACAGATTGTGCCGACGTGAGCATGCGCCGTGGTCACGCGCGCATGCGTCGAAATATAATTTGCGCTCCACATTTGGAATGCACATTACGTACGTAAGATTATAAGATTTGCATTTTAACAAACAAACGTTTTTTAACGTAGCTTATAAATATACACATAATGTTTTTTAACGTAGCTTATAAATATATACACATCACATAGGTTTTTCAAGACTCCGCAAAAAGCAAAATTCTACATTGGAAATGAATATTTTCACGCACCATTTTCCAAACTCTTGAAAAGGTAAACCAAAAAAGGATGAATTCATAAAGTTGTTATATTATTTGAAGAATATGGATAAATTAGAAACCACATTTGATATTCGTGAATCTGATTTTGTGGAATCTGATGATGTGGAAAATATTATCTGCATACATAATCAACATCGATGGTTAGATGAACGTCGGAATTTGATCATGTAATCGAATCTTTTTTATCTTTATAATTCAAAATTCTTGAAATCTTTGTAACTCGAATTATTTTTTGTTCTCTTGAGATTTGAATTAGCAAAATTTGACTATGGAAATTACCATCCACTCACCTACTCACACACACGTACACATAAGCACAAATGGTAATATTTTTATTACATTTCTCAGTGATGAGATTTATTTTCACACAACTCGGCGTCGAAAACAGCTCACAAATTTCCATTCGTCGCGACGGTAAGACGACTTAAACAAAAAGCAGTCACAGTTACATTTATGAGGAATATGTACATTCGTACGAATACTTACAGCAACATTTTTGCATATATATTATACATTTATAACTCAAAATAAGGTTATTACTATTCCATAGGATGAATCTAGTTAGATAGTCGTTGTGCGCGGGACACTCTCAAGAAAACATTGCTCGGACCGCAATTATCTTTACGCATGCGACGTAACACAAAGTTGTTGTTTATTTCCTTTCTATTTTGTTTGATACACATGTTGCATCCTCAGCTTGATGCTTAACGACTATTTGTTTTTTGTATTTTACGTGAACTTCAGTGAGACGGAATGAAATAAAAAATGTCTAACGAAAAAGAAAACAACGAAAAGAATACTGATCTTCAACGAATAAAAGAGAATAATTTCAAAGGACGATATGCTGTGAGAGCAGACGCGACAGTTGGATATGTGGTTCGGGGTGACACGAGATACGGCTTAAGGACCTCACAGGTGTGGTATATACACATATGCTCGTATGTTATATATATATATATATATATATGTGTTTTGATGAAAGAGACTTTTTATAAACAAAAATGTATATGAGCACAGTCAGTAGTTCCTCATTGGGAAGAAAGAAATTTAAGGCCGATAGCAACTCATCTTAGTGAATGACGTCAGAAGCGAGAAAATAAACGTGTTACTTTGCGCGTTGAGAGAAAAGAGTTGTATTTCTTACAAACTCACTTTTAAGAGGGGGTCACATGTGATGATTCTTTTATACGTTTCTACACGTCAAGTTGAGAGAGATAAGAGCTGAGAGATTTATATTTATTCTTGTTTGTGCCATTGAAGAAACCAGGAACGATGCAGGACCAATTTCACACGCCGCGCAAGAACGGAGATAACAAAGACGGAAGTAGCAAGAAGTCCTATTCCGGTTCTCGTAGTGAAAAGACGGAACGACTTCGTGAGCTTACTGAAAGACTCAAAGGATCAGTACGCGCTCCGCTATCCAAAGAATCGTCACAAAAACAAACTTTCTCTTTTTCACTGAACAGACACTTGCCATTGTATCAAAACAACCCGCAGGTAAGGAATCCCAATACCATAAAGACTACTGTTTGTTTACAAAAAAGATACCTATATAGTGTTTTTTTTTGTATCGGAGAAGTGATGCACGATCGGTTTTAGAGAAAAAAATGCAAACGGACAAGATCCAAATCCTTGTATTTACTAAATAAAAGCAATAATATCTCACAAGTTAAAGTAAAAAATAAATATTAATTAAAAACAAAACAATTAAAAAACAAAACAGAGATTAAAAAGTAAATAGATGACAAGTTAATGAAAAAAAAGTATACATGAGATATATACTATGATAATATTCTAATAATATTCTGAATTAAAATAAACATTTATTCTGAACGTTTGTTACGAACGTTTAGATGAGAGATATGTCGGGATGTTATAACGTCGACGAACTACTAAAGCGTGAGTCGAATGCTAGTGTGACAAAGGCGAAATGTTTGGGACAACAAAGCGATTACGGGATTAGTTCTACCAATGTGTGTAATACCAAAATGTGTTCAAATCAATCGGCTGCCGTCGACAACGTTGACACCAGTGGCGACAGACAAATTCGAGAATCCTGCATGTCGGAATTGCGCGAGCTGCCTACCCTTCGCAGAACTAGTACGCGATATAGGAGCACGTCCTTCTGTCAAGTGGACTTGCATCAAGGTGAATTTCTTTTTTGTCATTTTAAAAGATCGGTGTCGAGATTTTTCTTTTCATCGCTTATCTTCCACCAGCATACCGACACAAAACTCAACCGGTTGCTCACACATCCAATTGCTCTGAGATTAAACATATTCGAGCAAACACCTTGCCGCGTCGTCGCGCTCCAAGCGGGTCGATGTTTGATAGTCTTAATTGTCAAAATCTAAGAATGTTGAAAATGAACGTCAACAACCCCCCCGTCGGCTCCGTCGAAGGTCTGTTAGCACACTTGTAGTGTACAGTCACAACAAATGCAAAAGCGATATTTGCAAATATTTCATTCCAGAGATGAACGAGTTTGCAGTTGATAATATTGAAACGGTCGTTCTACCCGTCGATTCTCAAAAAGGTTAGATCTCATGATACAAAAAACTGTTTTTAATAATAAAAATAAATGAAAAACCGATCAACACTTATAAAAAAAATTTACTAAAAAGAATCTATACATCTTTTTCTTAAATATTAAGTTATTTTTACAGAAGTTTTTAATATTTATAATATTGTCAGTTTTTTCCAAGTTAACATTTTCTAATATAAACATATCTTCTACATATGTATGTATATTAAATGAAATTTACAAGTTTTTTCCTTAATATTCACATCATCTACATACAAATTGAAGAAGATTCACATACATCGAGCGACTTTTCTGACTGCGAAGCTCACGTTTCGCAAAAGTAAGTAGAAAAATCTTCCAAACATTTTCAAAAAGTTTCGTAAATTTATACGTCTTCCGATTTCACATCAAGGTACAAGAAAAAGATTTCCCGCGGATCGTCTAAACAGACATCAAAGACCAAAATATCACAATCGCATACTGCTACTCTCACACTCGACATGGAACGTCCTTCAGTTCTTCAGAATATTAAATTTGAAGAGTCCATAACCAATCAAAACCAGACCATTCCCGATGCGAGGAAATCTAAAGAAGTTTTGACACGATCTACTAGTGCCACAGAAGAAAATGTAAGTCGAAATATATATTTTTATTATTGATATATCCTTTTTTTTTTTTAACTTCTGAGTTCTTTGTGTGCATGATCATTTCTGAAATATTTATCCTAGAATATGTCAAACACGCAAATATACGGTTATAATTTATTTTTCTCTGTTTACAGAGATTTAGCGATTTTTGGTCATTTTCGTGTGCAGTATTTTACATTTTATCTGTCGCAAACAGTCCAATCGTTTCTCCTCGAGAATTATGTGTTTTGTAAAAAAAATTGTCATGTACTAAAAATCATTTATATGCGTATATAAACTTAATTTTCTTATCATAAAACACTTCAATGTTTAAACAAAATGAGTGAGATTATAAAATTAGAGTTAGAAAAATTTATTTATCTTAACAATTAATAAAGAATCTTTAGGCTCTAAAGTTTTCTAAACTAAGAAATATATGTACGGTCATAAGAGCCGGTCTCTCATATATGTGATGCAAATATAGCATCCTATATGATTTTAAGAATTGAAATATCGATTCAAAAACTCACTTGTAAAATTTACATGTGAACACATATATATACACGCATATTTCCGCACAACATCCTGCGAACGGCTCTTATGATCGTATATATATTTCTTTATTTATCTTATTTATAAAAATTTATTTATCTTATTATTAATATTTTTATATTAATAATATATCGGTAAAAATCATTCTATTGTCGGATACAGAAAGCTTTTTTTTCACTAACTAAACTGAATTATTGAAGATCTCTGTACATTTCTTCCCCAGCATATCTCAATAACTTAAGCATAAATAAATTATAAAATATAATATATATAATTTGTGTGTAATATATATATTTTGCAAGATATATCTACTTACAAGTAATTTTATAATACATGAAACAATGAAAGGTTTATAAGTTATGCAACTCTTTTATAGTTTATCTTTTTTTATTCTTGCTAAACAGAAAAGAATATTTAGCTGCCAGTGCTTGATGTGTTCAACAAATATCGTCAGCACGGACTATGGATGCACATATGTGTTTGATGAATTGTTTCGGCTCATATTTTTTATACGAACAGAAGTGATTAACTTTTCCAACAGATGTATACTCATATTCCTGTATATACGCATCTTAGCAACAAAATTATTTTATTTAATTTATTAAGTTTTACATAATTAACACTCAAACTAATAACTTTATATTTATATATTTTTATTATTGTTATATGCGGAACAATATTTATACGAAATAATATTCCGTCCCCAGCAGTCGGGCTGCGTGTCGTTGTGGTAAGTGGTGAGCTCTAAAATGCTCCACATTTAATAAAAGATTAACATTATTGAGATGAACAATAAGAAGCGCGATAACAATTGTGCAAAAAAATGTCTGTTAAAAATACAAGAAAAATATTTTATAAATCAATGTTTGCTATATTACACGATATCTACCCAAAAATGCTAAAATTTGTATATTAGTTTAAATTTATATATTTGTTTAAAACTACGAAAAAACTACTTCTTTTAACATTTTTCTGAAAAATCGATGACGATTTGACTATGTCAAGTATTCTGTTTGTTATTTAAAAATCTGATAGCAAAACTCAGTCATAGCGCAAGAAAAATAAAAATTGAATTTGCTGGCAGACAATTAAGAAATTCTAACGAAGCATAAAAATTGTAGAAAACATTTTCTTGCTAATTCTTAATAATTTTGGACAAAAAACTTTATATGAATACACTTTGTGTATAATTATTTATACATATAGTTTATTTAATAAATCTAGTTTTTCCACATATTTTATGTATTTCATGATAGAAAAAGGTTATAAGGTTCTTCCTTTTTTATACGAACAAATCTCGTAGCAACTCTAGGTATTTTCTTTTCTGTGTGTATGTGTGTATATGTGAAAGAGAGAGAGGAGAGAAAGAGAAAAAAGAAAGAAAAAAAGAAAAAAAGAGAAAGGGGAAGAGCAAAAAAGAGAAACAGTCATCTCTAGGCATCCTACATATTAAGTTTTTTTCACTTATGCCATTATGCGATGTTGATATTTATTGTTAGCACATAAATAAATACATGCAGAAAATAAATGCAGTAAAGGAATACAAAGAAACTGCTTAAACTTATATCGCATTATGGTTTTCATCATAAAACACAATAAAAGCGGATTTATGCTTACTTGATTCTTTATGCATGTTCGCGACATATTTTGCAATCGAACTAAATGTACACGTTAGTCTCGTATTTTAGTTTCTTTGTATAATAATTTCTTTGTAAGCGGATTATCAAACATATATATTAAGTTTTATGCATGTGATTGGTGTGAATATCGTGATGCTGTAGTGCACTTTTTAAGTGCTTTGCATCATATTTTTTAACCACACCGGATAAATATTTATATCCGACAGTCCGCAGTCTGCAAAGTGGGACGGAAAAATATGTTGCAATGCGTTGTTCGACACATTTTGTATCCTTAGTCTCTAATATAATAATTAATTAATTTTATTAAAAAATGTAAGAGAAGAGAATTGTATTATTATATTTATATAATCGTGTAAAGAGAGAGAGAATACTTATATAACAATATAATAATAATGTTAATAAGAACAAATGACATATTCTGCGTTTTATTGGGTATTTCACGGTAAGCCGTGTCATATACTATTTTGCAAACTTTGCAATAGTTTGCAACAGTGTTTAAGATGTTAATTACACTATTGCAAATTTTGCAAAATAGTGCGTGACTTTTCTGTTCAGATTAGCCTTATCTATCTTTATATTATGTCAAAAAGTTTCAGACATCCTGTATTATATACATATACATATATATATATATATATATATATATATATATATATATATATATATATATATATAT